>JAMZAV010002046.1:0-210514 GCA_024449915.1 Sweltsa coloradensis
TCGCGTTAAAGCAAGGTTGGCCAAAGGTCAACATGCGACACCTGCCATCATGGCTTTGAACAAATCGTTGCCATGCAGTTGCTCCGGAGTCGACGATGACGACGACGTGAGAAACTAGGGCGCTTCAACCGGTTAGGTCACATTGCGCCGCCTGTGATATTGAAAGTTGATGAGATGAGTTAATGGTGTGTTTGATGATTAGATTGTTTTCTAAGTGTATATATGACAAAATAAAATGATGTTGATGATAGTAATAGCAAAACAAAAGTTATGTGTGTGAATGAAAAATAAAGAAATTAAAGAAATGTGTATGATCTTAATTTTATTTTGTTACATAGATTACTTTGGATGAGAAATTTAGAATGTTTGTCGCCGTTATCACAATATAATAGAAGTTCTTTATATGATTGGGAGAGTTCAAATTGCGTGCGCAAGGTATCATATTTGGTACATTCTGCTTGCATATGTACGGTTAAAGGTACATCACATGTGTCACATCTGGGAATAACCTATTCTCTGGTTAAGAGATATCCCTGAGTTTGAAGTGTGTGGCCTATTAGAATTCTGGACAATACCACCTCTTTTCTACAATTTAGTTCATAAGCACGTGTTTTATCGATGATAAACGTAGGTCACCACTAGAGATGACAGATGACTTATCAGTAATCACCAATAGTAAAGATAAGCATACATGGGGGCTAAAACAGTAAATAAAATATTTGAAATAGTAGGAGATAAACAGATAACACAACTGTCAATATGGTGATAAGGACAGGACGCTGCCGATCAAAAACCAAAAAGGGACTTTGATGAATAAATGTCATCAAACCATGATTAAAGAAAAACTGGCTAAAAGATTACAGATGCCTCGTGAGTAACTAGGGCGCTTCAAACGGTTAGGTTATTAGCGCCGCCTGTGATATTGACAGTTAATGCAATGAGTTAATGGTGTTCGAAGACTATATTGTTTTCTAAGTGGGTATATAAGAAAATAAAATGATGGTGATGATATTAATGACAAACGACAAAACAAAAATTATATATATATATATATATATATGTTTTTACGTAGATTTTCTCTTATATAATGTAACATAATGAAATTCTTTCGAGTTTCCGAGTTGAATAAGTTTTATTACCAACGTTTCGGACGGTTCTCCCTGCCCATTCTCAAGGTAACGACATACAAATTAAAAAACATTCAGTAAACAAACAAGACAATAACAAATAATATAAAAGACAAAACAAGTCACTGCAACTGGTCAGCATTACATTTCAGATCTTGGCGATGACTTTAACAGGCGTTCGGTGGGTGGAGCTTCAGGTGGCTTCTTTCTTCTCCTATCCACTCTAGCTGGAGGAACTACATTTTCCGTGGCAACTGGGGGTATTATCGGCACCACATGGCTATCACGTAGCGCCAGTTCCAGGTGGGTTGGTTCAACGTTGGTAATAAAACTTTTTTAACTCGGAAACTCAAAAGAATTTCATTATGTCATATATATATATATATTATCACGCACAGTATTATAGATATATATTATCACGCACAGTATTATAGAAAATAACTTTTAATCCCAACGTTTCAGAAAAACTATGTTTCCATTTTCAAGGGAAGGGTAAAACAAAAATTCAATAAAAGAACAACAGCATTATAAAAATAAACAAATAGAAACAAAAAACACACTACCTTGCAAACATAGAAATTACAAAGATCCAATTGCAGTGAACCTAAAATCAAATCACTTGGTTGCATTGTGAGTGTGACTTCTTGTGACCATTCTAGCAGGCCTATCGCTGTCTTCATGTCTTGGTACCACAGGCGGCTCAGTCTCATACTTTTCAAGAGCTGTAGTATGACTTCTAGTCATCCTGCTGGATTCCAAATTTCTAGACAAGATGGTTGGGTCCGTCCGGACCGTCCCACGTTCGTCTAGAACTCAAGTCGATCCAGTAGACAAACCAAGAGCCACTGCATATTTGCCATATGTTCGAGGGACCACCGACCGAATTGGCAAACTACTGGCTATTGAAAACATCAAGACGGTCTTTTCGACAGAAAGAACCTTAGGCGAAATGATTGGTAGCCACAAAGACAAGATTCATTTGGAGGGTTGGGGCGTCTACGAGATTCCGTGTGGAGACTGTTCGCAGACATATGTTGGACAAACTGGTCGAAATATGTCGATGCGTCTACAGGAACACAAACTCGCCGTCAACAAGATGGAAACAACATCTGCTTTGGCACAACATGTCAAGAAGGAGGGTCATTCCATTGATTTTGACGGAATGAGGCCTCTTGCCATGGTAAGCCATCTATCTAGTCGAATCGTCAGAGAGGCAGTGGAAATTGAGAAGCGCCCACTCAATCTTAACAAACGAGACGATGGCAAGCGTTTGGCTCAATCGTGGAAGCCTGCTTTGATTGAGAGGTTAGTCAAAGAAAGCGGTATAGCGGCTGATAGAGTGCCTGCAGTTCTAGACGAACGTGGGACGGTCCGGACGGACCCAACCATCTTGTCTAGAAATTTGGAATCCAGCAGAATGACTAGAAGTCATACTGCAGCTCTTGAAAAGTATGAGACTGAGCCGCCTGTGGTACCAAGACATGAAGACAGTGATAGGCATGCTAGAATGGTCACAAGAAGTCACACTCACAATGCAACCAAGTGATTTGATTTTAGGTTCACTGCAATTGGATCTTTGTAATTTTATATGTTTGCAAGGTAGTGTGTTTTTTGTTTCTATTTGTTTATTCACAATGCTGTTGTTGTTTTATTGAATTTTTGATTGGACCCTTCCCTTGAAAATGGAAACATAGTTTTTCTGAAACGTTGGGATTAAAAGTTATTTTATATAATACTGTGCGTGATTATTTACCGTAAAGATACTTAAAACATTAACCATGTATCACGAAAGCTTAAGACAAAATGTATATATATATATATATATTATATTAGCTAAATTGTAACGCGTTTTATTAGAAAAGTCGCACACACACTTTCACGCGTAATTATACATTTTTTTATTTTTTTATTTATTAAATAATTTAGTTAATGAATTTTAAACAATATTTTTTCGATTGTATGAATGACCATTTTTGGAGCCGCTGGGACTTTTTTAAGGTGCAAATAATTAATATTTGAATAGCTGTAGGATTATTTCCGAAGGAATATTGGGCTGTTCAAAAGTATAATTTTCAGAATTCGTCCATGATCAAATATTACTGATACCATGTTTAAATGTTTAAAACATAAGTTTATACAGAGTTTCTCTAAATTTGGAGACAATACAGCAATGTTTGTTTCAGAGGAATTGTTAAAACTTTAGACACGGTTACTGATTGTTGATAGCGGATCTCCCGAATAATAATGTCAAGCGAAACCAGCCACTCCTAGTCCTATAACGGTAATATTTAGATCTATACGTGTACGATGTACGTCATTGAACCAAACTTAACAAACTCACAGGAACTGCCAAAGAAATGAGATGCTTAATTGTGAGGTGCAGGGTAGAAAATAAACGATGACAAATACAATGGCCCCCGCCTGGACCCGGAGTAAAATTTGACCAAGGGTATTCCTCATCTGATTGTACGAGGCGAATAAAGAGGCGAAGTCCATCTCACAAACATCAACTAGTTAGTATAGGGGAGTTGGCCTATATATTTATTACTCCCCGAAATTTTGATTTTAATTTCTGGCAGTCGTTTTCGTTGACCCTTCCCCTCCCTTTGGCGACCTCTCCGACGACGACGACGACGATGACTACGAATACGATATGTTTATACGATGACCGAGACGTGAAAAACCCTCCTTCCCTCCCCTTGCCTGTGGCTGGATCTCTCCAGCACAGGTCAGTCCACCACGCACCCCCTGGCTAGAGTGGCTCATTACGACCTAACGGTTGGCTCACACTTATACCAATTAAACATTTTATAAACACAAGGAAGTTTGACCATACATATTTGGCATTTAACGAATTATCAATACTTGTAGAGAATAAGCGACAATATTTGGCTTTTTGCTAACTTGACAGTTTATACGGGGAATTGTTAAATATTATCATACATATAATCGTTCTAGCCAGTGCAAGCAAAGTTGGAGAACCGTATGCACGGCGACGTGACAAACTAGGGAGCTTAAACCAGTATGGTCATATTGCGCCGCCTATGATATTGAACGATAATAAATTGAGTTAATGGTGTGTTTGATGATTATATTGTTTTCTAAGTATAAAACAAAACGAAAATGGTAGTGATGATAGTAAAAGCAATACAAAAATTATTTATTTGAATGGAAATAAATAAAGGAAATGGGTATGATGTAAATTTAATTTTTAAATAAATCCCTTTGAGTGAGAAATTTATAAAGTTTGTCGCCGTTATTGTGATAGTTAAAGCTCTTCATATGATTTGGAGAGATCAAATTGCGTGCGCAAGACATTATACTTTGTCCATTCTGCTAGAATATGATATACAGTTAAAGGTTCATAATTCACATGTGTCACATCTGGGAATAACCTTTTCTCTGGTTAAACGATATCCATAAGTTATAGACGTGTGTGGCCTATTCGAATTTAGACAATACCACCTCTTCTCTACGTAAGAATCGAGACGTATAGGTGGACGAATCTTATTAGTCGGTGTGGGCATCACACTATGCAATTTGTTATTTTGAATTACATCCCAATAGCCTATGCCTGTCGCAAATCCAACAATCGTTGCTTGTATCCACTCTTGGCATCATGCACGGGAATTAGATTGAAATTAACGTCGCGACGCTGGGAAGAATTCCTTAGTAGTAGCCCGATCAGCGTGTTCATTTCCCTCTATGCCCAGGTGTCCAGATATCCAGCGAAGCTCTATGATAGAACTCTTAGAGTTAAGTTTTTCTAAATCAAATTTGATTTCTTGTTCCATATTATGACTTGAATACATGAGTTTTATGGCAGGAAGTGAGCTCAAGCTAATTAACACAAAAGGTTATCTCCACAACGGATGGCGAATAACTCTGCAGTGAAAACTGAACACACGTTGCTTAGCCTGAAACGAAAAACGGCACTTCCAACCTTGTCAATTTTAGAGCCATCTTTGAATACTAAAGTAAACCTTTGATGTTCATGGCAAATCTTTCTAAATTTAATTTTATATACACTGTCACAAGTAGAGTTTTTATCAAAACGTCAAACGTCGAATATAACAATCGTGTCTAACAAAAGTTTGCACCTTCTCGTTGGCAGGGTTGCCATTAGCTTGTTTTTAGCATGTCTGACAAATTTCGTATTAAATATATCGCGATTTGCTGGATGGAGAGGAATTTCTTTTATTTTTATTACGTACGTGCCCATTAAAAGGTTTCGCCGTTCTGCCAAGGAGGACACACCTGATTCGTCATACAGGCTGACTACTGAGCAAAACTGGAAGACATAGTTATAAGAGACTGTATATAAACCGTTAGTTTAGACAAATTATGTTACTATAATAATTGCTTTTGCTGTCATATCACATCACGTTATAGGCCTAGTTGATGAATAGATGTTTACCCACGGGCATCATTAGTGCATCGCTATGACAAGTAACCCCCCCCCCACAACCACAACAGCCAACTCATGTGTAAACCCTGGGAAAACCAACGCTTTGACAAAATGTATATTTCGTTCATTAGAGAGCAAATTTACACAATGTTTGTCTGGGCCCGGAGTAGAATTGGCCCAAAGTATGGCTCTGCTAATCGTAAAAGGTGATTCAAGAGAAAAAGTCTACCACGGAAATATCAGTTATATAACTGAGTGGGTAGACTCTAAACATTTTTTATTTATTTATTAAGGGTAGTATTTTACTCCCCGAATATAGAGGCGATCTCTGGCAATCATCGTCGGGGACCTTGCCCCCTTCCCTTGACGACCCCTCGACGACGATGCCGACGACAACACGATGACGAAGACAATGACGTCCGCGACGTAAGAACTCTCTTTCCTCCCCTAACCCGTGGATAGTTCGGACCAGCATGGGCCCCTCCTCCCCCACCCTAGGTTAGAGTGGTGCATTATGACCTAACGGTAACGCGTCCTTAGTTTGGTTATTTGGATTAAGGAGCGTCAACCGTTAGGTCATAATGCACCACTCTAGCCTAAGGGGGTAGGGAGGAGGGGCCCATGCTGGTCTGAACCAGCCACGGGTAAAGGGGAGGAAGGGGGGGTTTCTCACGTCGCGGTCGTCATCGTCTCTTTGTCATCGTTCGTTGTGTCATTGTCATCGTCGACGGGGGTCGTCAAGGGAAGGGGCAAGGTCCCGACGACGATTGCCAGAGCTCGCCTCTAGTTCGGGAGTAAAAAAGATACTCTGCTATATATAATATACAGTCATCGAAAAATGGGCGTGGTATAACTTCTTTGATAACTGAATGTGTGATAAGCTGTTAACGACGACGTGAGAAACTAGGGAGCTTCAACCGGTTAGGTCATATTGCGCCGCCTGTGATAATGAAAGTTGATAAGATGAGTGAATGGTGTATTTGATGATTAGATTGTTTTCTAAGTGTATTAATAACAAAATAAAATGACGATGATAATAGTAATAGCAAAATAAAAGTTTTGTATCTGAATGAAAAAAAAGAAATTAAAGAAATGTGTATGATGTGAATTAAATTTTGTTAAATATATTACTTTGGATGAGAAATTTAGAAAGTTTGTCGCCGTTATCATATGATATAAGTTCTTCATATGATTGGGAGAGATCAAATTGCGTGCGCAAGGCATCATATTTGGTATATTCTGCTAGCATATGGTTAAAGGTACATCACATGTGTCACATCTGGGAATAACCTTTGTCCGTCTGTCCGTCTGTGCACGTACGTGAGACGCGGCGTCCTTCTGAAGTTTATTTGAATTAAAGGCGCGTCCATAGGTCATTGCGCCACTCTAGCCTAGGGGATGTGGGGAGGAAAGTCCTATGCTGGTCAGAACAAGCAACGGGAAAGAGGGAGGAAAGGGGGGTATTACGTTGAGGTCGACATCGTCTTTGTCATCGTTGGTGTTGTCATGGTCGGAAGCGGCATCGTGGGGAGGTCGTCAAGGAAAAGGGGAGAGTTCACCGACGATCACCAGAGCTCGCCTCTAGTTTCGTAAAGTGATATTCTCCCCTACCTACCAGTTGATGTTTGCGAAATGCACTTTTTCTTTTTTCCTCACGTGTTACGAATAGCAGAGCCATGCTCTGGCCAAATTCTTCCCCGGGCACAGACGGGGGCAACACCAAAATGATTATAACGCTGGAGGAAATTTTATTTTGGTTCCTTCGACAATGTGTTGTTTATAAAGGACTCAAATCACCTAGAGAATGCGCTAGTGTCGCGGGACGTAGCACCGTCATGGCCGCCGAGTGAGGATACCTTTGTAAACACCCATATGATCCTACACAAGCACAGTGTAAATATATAAGGTTTTGGGGGAATAGAATAGGTATCATGTGGCTCATTGTGAATTTAAAATCTAGTATTTATTTATTTATAAGTATTTCTAGTATTTATATAGATTTATATCAGCATTTATAATTAAAATACCTAGGCCTACGGATATAGTCTGTCGGGCGTCTGTGAACGTAGACATTAATATAAACCGCTTTTTTTTGTTGCCGTAGTATTATTCCAGAGTACAACGTTACAGAATCCAACATACTTTGAAATAATATCAATATAATGACTACATTTATTAATATCAAAGCAAAATATTTAGTTATCTTCTATAATCTATAATAGGCCTAATATGGAATGTAATGCAATACTAGAGTAGCACACCACACAGCGTTTCAATTCAAGCAACAACAATAAAGCCACTCAAGCTTTGTGAAGAGTGAAGACAATAAAGCAGTTAACAATAAACATTATGCGTTCCTATAAATTATTAGAATGCAAAATAAAAAAATACTGGACAAAAAACCAATATAAAAGAACATTGGGAATAACAAGTCAACATTGTCTTGTGCTTAATTTTCTCGGAATCATGGTAGCCCAGGTATTAAAATGCAATACTTAAAATTTTTAAACCTTATCACCCACTCTTGAGGGGATTTGATTGTTTTATTGTGATTACGAAAATCCCAATATAAATACTATAAACAAAAACAGGAATTGAACCCATGGTCTCCCTCTGGCCGGGCGCGGACTATATCTGGGAGTGGTGATTTAATAACTTAAGTATTTGATATTCATTATATTATAATATCAAAATGCACCAATAATTCAGCAAAAAATACACTACCGCGGTCTCGGTGGTCTTTTGGGAGGCATGGGTTCGATCCCCGGCCAAGGTTGGGTTTTGTAAATCTGGACTTAGCCCATTTTTTGTGATATAATCTAGGGCTACTGATTGTTTTAAGCCAAAAATGAATTAGTCTTATCAACTAGGTATGAATTTAAAATATTAATATGAAGACCACTCTTTATTAAGATCTCACAGTATATACCTAAGTGAGAGGGAATGTGTTTTGTTTCCGTAATTTCTTGTAGATTCCTTACACGAAATAACGAATCAGTGCATGTGTTCAGTCACTTATCTTCCAATAAGTGGCTTCAGCAAATATACACTCTAATGGCAAGTGGGTAGGTTGATTGTGGACAGGTAATATTCAACGTACGAAATGTGTAACTAACAAAATAACAGTATGTATAGTTGGTTTACCAGTCGACGTTTGATTTCGTTTTCAGTGTCTCCAATACATTTTTTCACGGAATGAATTATGTTTCTGTTAAAATATGATGTTGACGACTAGATTCCATGTAGGTGCTGTTTGTTGTGTGCGCGATAGAACATCACAATACTTATCTCAATTAGTTAATTTCTTACGCGCGAGGATAGCATGTGTAGATTCTATCCTCACTAGCGCGTTTCCAGCGTTCGCCGCCAGAGTGGACATGAGAAGATGGAGCGCTCTATAACCATGGTTCCGTACTAAGGGTATTTTTGTACGCACAATTATTATTGTGACAATTACGTACATTTACATTTTAAATACGCTTCCTATATCAATGCATCACATTAAGCAATATAACTTAATTTAATGTCATACCATAGGAATCTTTCTAAGGAGGACGATGCTCATTTCATGCAGTAAGTAATTTAGTAATCCTAAAATATACACTGAATTAAGCGTGGATGATTTTCTTTTACTTTAACGAAGTACTAACGGAAAATCTATTGCTACGAAACGACAACAATAACGCCCATCCATAAAGTTTGCGTTAGAGGTAAATTAATCATTATGATATCACATTCAAAAATATAATATACTTTCAGAAAACTTTAAAAAGAGGAACTATATGACATAACTTTTCTTTACACATTGTGTAAAGAAAAGTTTTGTTCCATATTTAGACATCAACATACGACCGATCTATAAATGTTTAATATTTTAGCAATGGAATTTTTATGGTATGACTGTGACCTCCATTAATAATTGAAAGGCAAAGGCCCAAGCGCTTAAGCGTCAATTCTGATTTGGGATGTCCCGGGTTCAAATCCCGTAAGACTAGAAATCCTGTAAGGCTTATGGATTAACTCCTCTAAGACAGCCATTGGAAATCCATCCACAATAGTTGCCCTATCCGCAACATAACTAATTCACCTGCTAGGGGAGGTCCGTGAAGTTAGCCCCCCCATTCGGAAAAGTCGCATTGTCTATACTTGTGTCGTTTGTGCTTCGTTTGTGCACGTTTGTGCACGCATTTATTTCGTTTGTGCACAAGAATTGTGGCCGCAAATGGAAAAAAATCCGGGGGGGGCAGTTTCACAGGAAGTTAGCCCCCCCCCGAACCGAAATGTCGTATATTAACTAATTGTGACGTTTGTGCTTCGTTTGTGCACGTTTGTGCACGCATTTTTTTCGTTTATGCACAAGAATTGGGGCCGCAAATGGAAAAAAATTGGGGGGGGGGGGGGCAGCTACACGTGAAGTAAGCCCCCCCATTCGGAAAAGTCACATTGTCGATACTTGTGTCGTTTGTGCTTCGTTTGTGCACGTTTGTGCACGCATTTATTTCGTTTGTGCACAAGAATTGTGGCCGCAAATGGAAACAATTCTGGGGGGGGGCAGCTTCACGTGCACCCCCCGGAATTTTTTCCATTTGCGGCCACAATTCTTGTGCACAAACGAAATAAATGCGTGCACAAACGTGCACAAACGAAGCACAAACGACACAAGTATAGACAATGTGACTTTTCCGAATGGGGGGGGGGGGGGGCTAACTTCACGGACCTTGCAAAGGTCATACATTGCAACATATAAAATAATTATGTAATTTCCTGGGTAAAAATTAAAATTATTTTATGGTCGTACCATATAGGTATGTGCTAAGAAGGACGATGCTCTTTTCACGCAGCTTATATTTGTTTGTTTATTTGTATTACGGGCGCGTCAACCGTTAGTCATAATGCTCCACTGAGGAGGGGCCCATGCTCGTTAGAACTAGCCACGGGTAGGGGGAGAAAAGAGGGGGGGGGGGTTTCACGCCGCGGTCGTCATCGTTGATGATGATGTTGATGTTTATTAGGTTTATAAGGGCGCGTCAACCGTTAGGTCATATTGCGCCTCCTGTGATAATGTAGTTGTTTATTATTAGTAAGTTCATAACTATATATGTTCCAAAGGGGAGAAACGTAAGGGGTGACGTGGGAAGACGCGGGGAGGATAGGCTTGTGCTGGTCAGAACCAGCCACAAGCAAGGGGAGGGCATGGGAGTAGGTGGCCGGGGGCAAGGGGCTGGGGCGGGATAATGGCCGGGGTCGGGTCGGGGGGACCTGTGGCCTGTGACGAAATCAGGCCGGGTTCAGGCAAAGGACAGAGGGAAAGGGAGGGTATGGGGAGGGCAGGGGTTGGTGGTGCCCCCACGTCGTGGTCGTCTTAGTCTGTGTCACCGTCCGTGTTGTCATTGTCGTCGTCGTCGGGGAGGTTGTCAAGGGGAAGGGGAATGTTCCCCGTCGACGACCTCCAGAGCTCGCCTCTAGATTCGGGGAATAATATACTGCCTCTCTTGCTAGAGCTCCCTTCTAGCTTCGAGGAATAATAACTTATACTCCCCTCTTACTAGCTGATGTTTGCGAGGTGGACTTTTCTCTTGAATCGCCTTGTACGATTAGCAGAGCCATGCTCTATCATCGTCATTGTTCGTTGTGTATATTATTGTAATCGTCGTCGGGGAGGTCGTCTAGGTAAAGGGGAGGTGTCGCTGACGACGATTTCCAGAGCTCGTCTCTAGTCTAGGGGAGTACTTATATACTCCCCTCTTAACCAACTTACTTATTTGGATTAAGGACGCGTTAACCGTTAGGTCATAATGCACCACTCCAACCTAGGCGGGGGGGGGGGGGGGGGGGGAAGGAGGGGTCCATGCTGGTCAGAACCAGCCACGGGTAAGGGGAGGAAAGGGGGTTCTCACGTCGCGGTCGTCATCGTCTTTGTCATCGTTCATGGCGTCATCGTCGTCGAGGGTTCGTCGAGGGAAGGGGGCAAGGTCCCCGACGACGATTGCCAGAGATCGCCTCTAGTTTCTGGGAGTAATATACTCCGCTTTTACTAGCTGATGTTTGCGAGGTGGACTTTTCTCTTGAATCGCCTTTTACGATTAGCAGAGCCATGCTCTGGGCCAATTCTACCCCGGGCCCAGACGGGGAGTTAATAATTTAGTATGCTGAAAATATATACCGAAATGGGCGCGGATGATTTCCTTTAACTTTACTTCCGGAGAAGCTATATTGTTCCAGAAACAACAACAAGGGACGCCCATAAATAAAGTTGGGGTTGTAGTTAAATTGAGCCTAATGATTCTACACTAAAAGAAGACAATGTATATATTCTTTCAGAAAGCTTCAAAACTATAAACTATGTTTTACTTAAAGACATGCTTTTTATTTAGACGTTGTCATCCTACCGATCAATACATTATCGATTAATGTTTAATAATGGCATTTTAATGGTCATCTGTGACTGCGATCTTCACCAGTAATTTGACACAAAATGTTGGCTCAGTATTCCGGAGGTCCTGAGTTCATATCCCGTCGAGACCGGAAATCCTGACTCAAGATTTGTTTGAGGTTTTCTTCAGTCGTTAATGCGAAATCAAGGGATTAGTCATCTTAAACAGCCCTAGGACATCCCTTCACAATGTTCTAACTCCAAAATACCTAGTTTGACACCAGCATTGCTCTGCACCCTGGGCATGTTTCCTAAGGAAGTTGAAGTTTATTAGGTTAAAGGGCGCGTCAACCGTTAGTCCTTTTTACGCCTCCTGCGATAATGTAGTTTGTAAGTAGATATTTTTTATGGAGGAACGTAAGGGATGACGTGGGGGGACGCGGGTTGGTCAGGCCTATGCTGGTCAGAACCAGCCACATGCAAGGAAGGGTCATAGGGGTAGGTGTCCGGTGGCAAGTGGTCGGGGGGATCGGGTCAGGGGAGGGAAGGGGTTAGTGGTCCCCCCACGTAGTGGTCGTCTCCGTTTGTGTAATCGTTCGTGTTGTCATTGTCATCGTCATCGTCGTCGGGGAGGTAGTCAAAGGGAAGGGGTAAGTTCCCCGAAGACGACCGCCAGTGCTCGCCTCTAGATTCTAGGAGTAATGTTCAACCCTTCTTACCAGCGGATGTTTGCGAGGTGGACTTTTTCTCTTGAATCGCCTTCTACGATTAGCATAGCCATGCTCTGGTCTTTTTCTACCCCGGGCCCAAGGTTTCATAAGGAAGATTTAAAATCCATGTGTATTTTATCTTACTTCTACTCCCTCTGTGTACCATCATGTTTCGCTAGATAGTTGGTCTTATCCATTTCATTTACCCCCCCCCCCCCCCCCCGTCTGGGCCCGGGGTAGAATTTGGCCCAGAGCATGGCTCTATTAATCGTAAAAGGCGATTCAAGAGAAAAAGTCCCTCTCGCAAACATCAGCTATAGTGTGTAGGGAAGTATTTAACTCCTCGAAACTACAGGCGAGCTCTGGCAATCGTCGGGGACGTTGCCCCTTCCCTTGACGACCTCCCCGACGATGACGACGTCAATGATACCACGTACGATGACAAAGACGATGACGACCACGACGTGAGTACCTCCCTTTCTTTCCCCTTGCCACTTAAACGTAATGAATTAAAAAAAAAAAAAAAACTCATTAATCTATTCATCGCCTGTAACAATAACAAAGCGTCTCATTTTTGTAAGTAACCTTTTTCTTACAACTCTTTTGGTACACGCATTCTTGATTTTAAGACGGTTTGCCAACCTCGGGACTACTTTTTTACAATGTTAAATGCCCATTTAAAAAAGCGCTCAATCGTCAAATCCAGCTTATTTCACATAAAGAACGTACCGCTTTTTTACCGTCAATGTTTATCCAAAAATCTGCATTTTTGCGATGCTGTTTACAAAGAATGAGCGCGTGTCTCTATCAAAGCCGATTTTGAAATGTCAAATAATTGTCTCTTCCACAAAATTGCGAAATTACTACAAATTAACTGTTTGGTGTCATATTAGCGGTCAGTTAATATGAAAAGTGAGCAGTATTTGGAAAATGTGCCTTAATACTAGCTTTAACATATTCTTACTTAACATTTTGGTGCAAACCACAACCCGATAGGACAAAATGATAGAGCTTCCAAGTGGTCCTGCCTTTACCTCTGCGTTCTGCGAAAAGCCTGGTTTTCTCGAGCTTATAGCCAACACTTAAGTCTTTTCCTACTATTTAACATTTTTCTATTGCATTTCCCTCTTATTTATATGTTTCTATTATTTGTGATAGTTAAGTTTGTCTTGTAACAATTAACAATGTTAACGGTTCAACGAATCAACAAATTAAACGATTAAATAAACAATTAATATAAAATCAACTAATTAATTAAAGAATTAACGAAGAAATAAATAGATGAATAATGCTGATTTTACGTCAGGGAATTGGGTTTTGGAAAAATGACTTTTTCAGCTAATTTATACAGTCTACTTCAAAGAACTTGAACGACGTCGACGTGAGAAACTAGAGCGCTTGAATCGGTTAGGTCATATTGCGCCGCCTGTGATATTGAAAGTTTATGTAATGAGTTTATGGTGTGTTTCATGATATTATTGTTTTCTCGGTTTATAAAAGAAAAGAAAATGTTGGTGATGAGGCCGGCATATTTTAAAACACATCGGAACACACGCACACATTCGGAACACCGATTAATCAAGCTGGACACGGTTCCATTCGCGGACAGCGCCAGAATCAACAAGGCTGATTAGGAACAACCTCCTTAGAATGTATTATTTGTCTCGTTGCTAGGACGGCTCTTAAGTCACCATTGCCACATTCCTAAGCCAAGAACTGATGGACATCAGTCAACTTCAGAAGTTGAATTTGGTATATTTGGATTAAGGACGCGTCAACCGTAAGGTCATAATGCACCACTCTAGCCTAGGGGATATGGGGAGGAGGAGGAGCTTATGCTGGTCAGAACCAGCCATGGGTAAAAGGAGAGGGAGGTTTCTCACGTCGCGGTCATCGTCTTTGTCTTTGTTTGTTGTGTCATTGTCATCATCGTCGGGAAGTCGTCAAGGGAAGGGGGAGGTGTCCCCGACAACGATTGCCAGAGCTCGCCTCTAGTTTCGGGGAGTAGGCCTAATATACTCCCCTCTTACTAGCTGATGTTTGCGAGGTGGACTTTTTCTCTTGAATCGCCTTGTACGATTAGCAGAGCCATGCTCTGGGTTAATTCTACCCCGGGCCCAGACGGGGGTTCAGAAGTTAAACAGCATCTGAAAGATGCGGGTATTGAACACTGGACCTTCGGCACTGGAAGCTGAGCCTCTAACCACAAGACCAACGAATTAGTCACATCTTGCTTGATGGCCGCTCCAGTGGAATATATTTTTGTTTTGTTTATTTGGATTAAGGACGCGTCAACCGTTAGGTCAATAATGCACCACTCTAGCCTAAAGGGGGAGGGGGAGAGGCCCGTGCTGGTCAGAACCAGCCACGGGTAAGGGGAGGAAGGGGGGTTCTCACGTCGCGGTCGTTCATCGTCTTTGTCATCGTTTCGATTGTGTCATTGTCATCGTCGCCGGAGGGTCGTCAGGAAGAGGGGCAAGGTCTCCGGCGACGATTGCCAGAGCTCACTCTAGTTTTGAGGAGTAAGTTACTCAGCTTTTACTAGCTGATGTTTGCGAGTGGACTTTTTCTCTTGAATCGCCTTTTACGATTAGCAGAGCCATGCTCTAGGGTAGCAGTAAAATAAAGTAGAGTTGGCACTACGCAAAAAATTTTACGTCAGTAAAATGAAAAATGTTTAAAGCCAACTGATTCAAATTCTAAATTCAAACTAATTTTAAACTTAGTATCTCTCATAATATTATTATAATCTGTTTTGGCTGAGTATGGCGAGAGGGGAAATAGTAGATTGTATAATTTATATTGATGGTGTACAGAGAATATAGACATAGCATACACTTACATGAATTTCGCTGCCAAGGTGACGAGGTAAGAGCGTGGAGGTCAAGGGAAGGGGACGCGTAGTAAGAAGCAAGTCAGGTGAAAACAGAATAGAAATAAAGAGCCTTGGAAATAGGAAATAAGAAGAATTGGAAAATGTGGACAGAAAGAGCAGCAAAACCAATGCTAAAGAAAAGATGACGATACCGGAGTCGAACGCACGGTACGATCCGTGGAGCGTGACACTTTGCACTAGGCGCTAGGCCCACACGTTCGCTCTGTAGCTGTCACAACGGGACTAAACTGAGTCATGATAAGAGACAACAGATTTTCAAAGACGACGACGACGTGAGAAACTAGGGCGCTTCAACCGGTTAAGTCATATTACGCCGCATGTGCAAATGAAAGTTGATGAGATGAGTTAATGGTATAATTGAAGATTACATTGTTGTCTAAGTATATAACAAAATATAATGATGATGATGAAAGTAATAGCAAAACAAAAGTTATTTATGTAAATGAAAAATTAATAAATTAAAGAAATGTGTATGAAGTGAATTAATTTGGGTTAAATAGATTACTTTGGATGAGAAATTTAGAAAAGAAGAGGGGCGAGAGAGGATAAGTGAAGCTGATTAGTACTAGTTCGAACCGAGAGAAAATGAATGATTTTTCCCACAGTCATTAAAACAAACGAATGTAAACGAAATGGCGCTAACGTTGTCACTTACAGCAGAATTGGTCGGAATCTTAATTGAAATCATCATCCATCTATTAAGCGGCTGAGTAGCTTGTTACTCAAAAGCACGAAGATAGCACAACAACAACAACAATAATTCCTGTCCGAATGAATTGGAGTATATGACACATTGTTTTGTTGTGCCTAGCCTAAGGTATTTAAAAGTAAATCATCACCAACATATGGCTTGGCGTGTCGAAGGCAAATGTTGACAGGTTAGTGCCTGGGTTGTGGTTTAAATGATTTCCAGAAATATAAAACCATCATTAAACAAACGATGTGTTGTTCACGATTCTTTAAAGTATATAAAATTAAATCTATAAACTTTCAGCAAAACTGAACTATTGCCGATTTCATGGTGTCAATGATAAAAACTATCAGTTGGAAATGCTGTATAACAAAACTTAAATAACCGCTTGGTAATTCGTGGAAAAACATGAGTTATATTAGATTTGTCGTATAAATGGATCATACAAATAAAATAACACAATCCATGTACTCACCGCGTATTCTCCGGCAGTTGGGCAGGTAGACGGTCAGATGCGGTAGAGCTCTCGGCGGAGTGAGTGCGGCGCTACAAGTGGTCATAGAGTCTTCACATCACTTGGCTATAGGCCTGCCTGTCTGATCGATCACACGTGTGACATTGTAGCATTGCGCGTTACATATGTCGGCCTCATCCCCACCCTTATCAGTCAGCCTACCAACAATACCGCGATAATAGAGACACGTCATTGTCAGTTACATTTCATTTACATACACTTTCTGTATATAAACGAGCCTTGATCGTGAACGCTTGTGACAGTCGCGTTGATGGATGAGTGTTTTTCGTGTATTGGCTCTACCTTTTCTGCTCTTATCTAGAGTTATTTTAACATTATAATAATATGGGAGAAAAACAATTTATTCGCTGCTGCCACAATAATCCAGCTAATTAACAACAAAAAAATACATTTCAAATGCATAAATTATTACATTGTTGATATGGTTTTTTAAGAGAATGGCCGAAGCCATCAAAATTGATAAAGAACCGATAATCGATTACATTCGATTAATCGAAATAAAAAAAATATGTGAAATCTTGTCTCGTGGAATTTCCTACGCATGTCTCACTAGACACTTCACCACATAGTATCAATCAATCATGCAATAATTATAGTATCGACGGGATCCCTATACAATCACATTCAATATAGTAAATATAATCCTGAAGAACATGACCCTTGGGAAGGCTCGGTTGACTAATAATCTCAACGAGAGACAACGTGAGAATCTAGGGCGCTTCAACCGGTTAGGTCATATTGCGCCGCCTGATATTGAACGTTAATGAAATGAGTTAATGGTGTGTTTGATGACTATCTTATATTGTTTTTTAAATAAAAAAAAATTATGGTGTGATGATAGTTATAACAATAAAATAAATTGAATTTTCAAATGATGAAAATATTTATGTTCAATGTAAATTTTAATTATTAACGCCACCTGTTGATTAATTACTCGCTCAGCTTTCAATGTGCACACATCCAGGCGACGGTGATAGAGGGGCTGGAGGTCGTGTGGGGGTGGAATGGTGGTAGGGGGGGGGTTGATTGATGAATCTCACTAGAGGCAACCGCCTGAGAAGGCACATACTGCGATGATGTAATAATCTCTCGCGTATGGTCAAATTACCATTTTCAACCTAATTAGCTTTGAGAGTACCTCACAGAGTAGTTTAAAAGTTAGGACTTGGAAGACGTGAGAATTCCATCTTACATCTACATCGCTTTAATATATGAAGAGTTATACATTATTACTCAACTCCCGATCCCAGCACACACCTGAAAGAATAAATTATACAACCTAGGGTAATATTAATAAATAACGTTGAAACAATATGTTGTACACCAATTCTAGTTGTGCGAGTAACATTTTGTGTTAATATGTAATTGAATGTTGTTTATTGCACGCATTGATTGTCTTCTAAGCTTGAATTTTAGTATAATAACAATCTGTAAAAATTTGGTTCAGAGTTTTCCAATTGTTAGCTTAACTCTTTAATTCTGTATATAATTAACCTCAGCCCAGGCACCTGTACAAACTACGACGACGTGAGAAACTAGGGCGCTTCAACCGGTTAGGTCAATTGCGCCGCCTGTGATAATGAAAGTTGATGAGATGATT
Source organism: Sweltsa coloradensis (assembly GCA_024449915.1). Taxonomy (NCBI): domain Eukaryota; kingdom Metazoa; phylum Arthropoda; class Insecta; order Plecoptera; family Chloroperlidae; genus Sweltsa; species Sweltsa coloradensis. Next base: position 18,341 of record JAMZAV010002046.1, read on the forward strand.
TAATAAGGTATTTGATGATTAGATAGTTTTCTAAGTGTAGGCTAAATAGAACAAAATAAAATGATGATGATGATGATGATGATGATGATAGTAATAGCAAAACATAAGTTATTTGTGTGAATTAAAATAATTAAATTAAAACTAGGAAGCTTCGTAAACGCTTTTTCAGGCGAGTTGTTCGAATAGCGTAATTTTTTTTGGAAAAAACGAAAAAAATTGCGATTTGCATGTTTTTTGGTTTATTTGGATTAAGGACGCGTCAACCGTTAGGTCATAATGCACCACTCTAACCTAGGGGGGGGGGGATGGGGCCCATGCTGGTCAGAACCAGACACAGGTAAGGGGGGTTCTCACGTCGCGGTCGTCATTGTCTTCGTCATCGTTCGTGGTGTCATTGTCGTCATCGTCATCTTCGTCTAGGGGTCGTCAAGGGAAGGGAGCAAGGTCCCCGACGACGATTGCCAGAGCTCGCCTCTATTTTTGGGGAGTAAAATACTGCCCTTCATATAAGCTGATGTTTGCGAGAGCTGGACTTTTTCTCTTGAATCGCCTTTTACGATTAGCAGAGCCATGCTCTGGGCCAATTCTACCCCGGGCCCAGACGGGGTGCGATTTAAATAATAATTTTTCTTTCGATTTGCATAAGAAATAATTTTTCGATTACGCTAAAATTTCAGACAAATAAATAAGTTTATAAAATTAAGGTTCTGTGAAAAAATCATTACAATCGGATAAAGCATGTAGAAGTCAAAGAAATTTAAAAAATCAAAAACAATCGTAAAATTGCGATTATCACAAGAAATAATTATTCGATTGCAGTCGAATTTCACAAGAATATATTAATTCATAAAATTATGGTTCTGTGAAAAAATCATTACAATCGGATAAAGCATGTAGGTGTTGTAAGCCGGAGAAATTTTAAAAAACAAAAACAAACGTAAAATTGCGATTTTCACGAGAAATAATTTTTCGATTACCCTGAAATTTCACACGGATATATTAATTCATAAAATTAAGGTTCTGTGAAAAAATCATTGCAATCGGATAAAGCATGTAGGTGTTATAAGTCGAAGAAATTTTTTAAAAATCGAAAAATAATCGTAAAACTGCGATTTTAATGAGAAATAATATTCCGGTTGCGCTCAAAAGTGAGGCAGTTCTAAGTTCAGAGATTTCGAAGTTCTCCAGAAAATTTCATCGCAATCGGAGTATCGGTTTAGCCGGAATCGTGTTAACAGACACATAAGAATACAAACAGAGAAAAAAAAACATTCAGGATTTTTTTCTCCAGTGTAGTAGAATGGAATCTTCGCTTCGCTCGCTACGCTTATCCAATTAAATAAATGTGTTTGATGTGAATTAAATTTTGTTAAATACTTAGATTACTTTGGATGAGAAATTTGGAAAGTTTGTCGCCGTTATCATATGATAGAAGTTCTAAATATGATTGAGAGAAATCAAATTGCGTGCGCAAGGCATCATATTTGGTACATTCTGCTAGCATATGATGTACGGTTAAAAGTACAACAACAGGTACAGGTGTTGTGTCACATCTATGGGAACAACCTTTTCTTTTGTAAGGAGATATCCGTGTCAACGTATGCAATTAGTTTTTCGAAAGTCCAAGTTGCATATCGATTCATCTGTAAGAAAATATATTTTTATACAAGCAAGTTGATTAAATTTACACCACTGAGGCACTGCGACATCCATAAAAGTATTCTTGTTATGTGTGGAATAAAAGAAAAACTGAAGGAATTTGTAATGTGTAAAAACATTTCATTATGGCAAAGTGTTAACAAACAAGTGCTGAGTGCCATAAATGTCAAACAAGACTCATTGTGTGAATAAATAGAACTTAGAAAAATTAATATGACCTACATGTACAACATAAATTTTATATTATTTAAAAACTTTAAGTGGATAAAAACTAATTAATATACTTATAATAAACAAGATAAAGGAAATGAAATAAAGATAAAGATCTTATTACATTAAAATACTCTTGCATAAGCCAGCCGATGTCTAGGTGCCCGTCAGGGCGCCGCACCCAAGCCGCGGTGCGCTACACACTCAGGCACCTTATACAGCAAGCAGAGTTGGGGTGATTTCGAGGTGTCACCCAGCCGTCATGAAACGTGAAGTGAACTTGAAAGCTATCAAAATCGAGGGGATTTAGGTACCTGATAACACATACCAAATTTGGTAGGGATACGAGCGTTCCTTCTTGATGAAAAAATGGCTTGAAATATGCTCAAAATCACTTTTAAGTATGATCTAGGGCGACGGTCGTCGCCCGGCAGACAAGCGCATGCGACTGCTTAGGCGACACGAACTCCAGCCCTGTATAAGCTACAGAGTTGGGGGGGGGGGGGGGGGGTTTCAGCTATCTGCACACGCCGCCCCGAAAGAGTTATAATCTTGAAACTCGGTATATGACCTGGTATGTGGTCCATGACATAACAAAAAAAAATCAACCCGATCCGACAACTCGTTCTGTGTTAAAAAAGGCTCTCAACATCGTCAAATTCCTTTCGGCTGGCTGGCTGGCTAGTTCTCCGCGGAGATTAATTTAGCCTACAGAGAAAACGGTAAATCTTAGAACTATGAAACTTAGACCACACTTAGATGTACTTCAGATGCAGTGACTTTTGCTTTCAAAACCAAAATCGGATAACAGGGACCGGAGAAAATCAAAATTTGGATGATAATCAAAACGCGTAATTACCAAGGCGTGGTAATTTGTACAAACTTGAAATTAAACATGCTATTAACCATTATAAATATCTTGCGTCCAAAACACAAGGGGCTAAATTGGGATGGACCATGGGCCCAAAAATGACAAAAAACATATCTGAACTTTAAGAAATGAATCATTCAAAGAAAACGCTACAACTGAGATGTTTCAAACGTGGAATACATTTTGATATCTCTCATTCTTTATCACTTTTGAATATGGAAAGCAAAATTGGGTAACGGGTACCGGAGAAAATCAAAATTATCAAGAGTAGGTAATTCCGTACTCTTATGAATAATACACTTTACTGAGAAAACGGTTCATCTTAGAACTTTGAAACTTGGGCCACACTCAGATGTACCTCATATAACTAAAACCGGGCAATTGGGACCTGGGAAAATCAAAATCAAAATCAAAACGCGTAATTTCTCAGGCGTAGTAATTTGTACAAGCTTGAAATTAAACATGCTCTTAACCATTATAAATATCTAGTGCTTAAAGCACAAAAGGTATCTTTGGGGGGACTGTGGGCCCAAAAATATCAAAAAACAACTTTGAACTTAACAAATTTAATCATTCAAAATCCATCATTCACACCTTGATAGCAAACGAACAACAAAAAGATGTAATATCCAACCAAATACAAAAATTTGTAAAAAAAAAAAAAAAAACGGCAGCCAAGCTCTCCTTCAAAAGTCTTCGGCTGTGGATGCTGTGAGATATAGAAGTTGAGCCAAGCTTTTTATTCTTTCTCCCTAGTTTCGCTTTGAAAATAAGTAAGATCATTTCGCCTGTTGACGAGCGCCAAGCCAACGATTTTTGTGGTAAAATAGGAAAATTTTTAAACTCGAAATCATAAAAAAATGGCTTGTCCATTGAATTTGGTTCATGGCCAAGATTTTTTTTATGATTTCGAGTTTAAAAATTTTTACTTTTTTACCACAAAAATCGTTGGCTTGGCGCTCGTCAACAGGCGAAATGATCTTACTTATTTTCAAAGCGAAACTAGGGAGAAAGAATAAAAAGCTTGGTTCAACTTCTATATCTCACAGCATTCACAGCCGAAGACTTTTGAAGGAGAGCTTGGCTGCCGTTTTTTTTTTACAAATTTTTGTATTTGGTTGGATTAGCTACTACTGCTAGCTAATGCTACGGTCTAATTCGTCAGTTTCAATCGGCCCGCGATTCTGACCAAACGGGTGGGGCAACATACTTTACATGGACATTAAGGTAATAGTGATAGAGGGTCTTTTGAAAGAAAAAGTTGAAAAAGTTTGCTGAAAGGCTTCCAAATAAAGGTTTTAATATAAGCCTTATACAAGAACATATCAACAAGTAACTATAGTAAATTAACAATGATCGACTACATTGTTTACAAAAAGCAAGTCTTTGGGAAACTAGATATTTTACATCCAATTGTTAATTGGTAATTCCATAGAAATTAAATCAACTTTGATAAAATTATTATATTTTAACAAATAATTTTGCAATGGAACTTGAAAAGGTAATAAAATCACACACATAACAAAAACTTGTAAAAATACGGCCAAACCTTACACACTCAAAAGAAATGAGATCTAAAAAAGGGCCAAGCTCATTCTACCCTTCCACATTTGCGCATTCTTAATTCATAAACGTACAGTGTCCTGTAACAGCATCCTTGAAAAGCTTGGCAGAATAGAATTTGCATGATATTACGTTTCAATTAACTAGAAAAAAAGAACTTAGATGAACAATTACGTTTTAATTAATATTGCAAATTCTATTTTGCCAAGCTTTTCAAGGATGCTGTTACGGGACACTGTGCGTTTATGAATAAGGAATGCGCAAATGTGGATGGGTAGAATGAGCTTGGCCCTTTTTTAGATCTCATTTCTTTTGAGTGTGCAAGGTTTGGCTGTATTTATACAAGTTTTTGTTTTGTGTGTGTATCTATTTACTCCAATTTGTATTCCTTTAGTCAATAGAATATTTTTTGTTTAAACCACCTTGATTTTGTAAACTTATATCAGTTTTATTGACAATTGTCTTAGTTTGTTTTTATGTTTTTGATAATATTGTTTTTGTTTTGATGGCGGTTTTAGTTTATTTGGATTAAGGGCGGAAAAGTTTTTGTCATTTCCGAAACGTTGTATTTACCGTAGTTTTTTTTTTATCCACAAAAAGGTTTTAAATGTTGTAACATAAACTCTTCCAACTAAAATCTAAAAAAAATCAAAATGTATTATTATTACATATTTTAAGGCACAAATTATAGTCCTATAATACTAGTCGTGGCAAACTTTTACGATATTTTCTATGAATTAATCAATATAATTTATTATTTGGGAAAGACAAATCGCACAAAGACACAAATCAAACGTAACATACTAAACTCAAACCAATCAACAAGCGAAGTAGAGATTCCTCAGGCAAGGCAATCAATTTGACTGAATTAAGAGGCTTCACAAACAAATCAAATCAATTTGTTTTCTATCTACGGCTTCGTCTGTTGTTTAGCGCAATATCCCACAATCATGCAAGAAACGCGTCTGTCGCGCCGAGTTTGTAGAATTAAGAATCTTTATAACTAGGAAAACGCTAAAGTCCCGTCGCCCTGTTGAGCGAGCACCGGTACGTGCAACACGACCCGAGTACGACAATCCCATAATGCCCATTTTATCAGATAACAGTTTTTAAAAGACGAAAACGTTCAATGTTGTTGTTGATCGCTGAATTGAATGACGACAGGGACAAAAATGTAATCGAATTAGGCCTCTTATAGGAAATGACTTCTAAAGTGTTTCTTTGTTTCTTCACTGCCTCCTTGCAAATTCATAACGATCGGAACAATTTTTTTTTTTTATAACCAACGATCGTATTTTGTTCAAAAACTATACAGCAACCCGCCTTGGTGGTATGTACATGTGTGCAAAATTTCAGGTCGATCAGAGAAACGTTGCGACCTGTAGCGAAGCAGTAACAGAAAAAATAAAAAATAAAATAAAAACAGACATTTGAGCCATAAGAGTCAAGTGGAGACGCTCGCTACGCTCGCTCAATAATGATTATTAAACTAGGAAAACGCTCGGTTGGACGCGTTGTTGAGCGAGCACCGGTACGTGCAACATGACCCGAGTAAGACATTCCCTTAAGGCCCACCACACAGTGTAGGCCTACCAGGATATTGACATTATTTGTACACTTTACTATTCCAACATCTTTGCATTGTACTAATTCACGTCATGCCTTCTAAAGTGTATCTTTGTATCTTCACTGCCTCCTTCATTTTTTAACATCATTTTTCGAATTATGATTACAATAAGTCTTTAAGGTCTTAACCGATTTAGCTGAAAATTTGGAAAACAGGAGAGAATTTTGTACTTTTTGACCCTGCAATATTCATAACGATCGGTACATTTTTTTTATTTTTTTTATATATATATATAATATATCATATAATATATATATATATATTAAGTTTTAAGGCTTTCTTTGGCCCGAAGTATTAGAATCACAATTGTAAACTTGTGGGGTTTCGACGTGGCGAAATAACCCGAAAGTTTAAAATTTGTGATTCTAATATATATATATATTTTTTTATAACCATGATCGGATTTTGTTCAAAAACTATACAGCAACCCGCCTAGGTGGTATGTACATGTGTGCAAAATTTCAGGTCGATCAGAGAAACGGTGCGCCCTGTATCGAAGCAGTAACAGAAAAAAAAAAAAAAAACAAAAACAGACATTCGAGCCATAAGAGTCAAGTGGAGACGCTCGCTACGCTCGCTCAATTAAACTAGGAAAACGCTCAGTTGGACGCGTTGTTGAGCGAGCACCGGTACGTGCAACATGCCCCGAGTGTTGTGTCCACTTTACCCATTCAAATCTCCCACCATTATCCACCGCCATGCTAATCTCATGCCTGCCTACTTCCCAACTGGATGGACAGGAAGTAGTATTGTAGGATGAGGGCTACGAGAAAGGGAATAAAATGACGGAATATCCAAACATATAATGCAGTGTTTATTACGAACCCGAAGCAAATCCAGAACATTGGCGACGTAAATGGATTCTAAAATATGTCTAGGTATCCTCAAACAAATAGATCCGTGAAATATCCTGAGCTTCTCAATAAAAACGGGGTAAGTAAGACACGTTTTTGGCTAGGTTATGGTTGGTCTTAAGTCATCACTGGCAGACGAAACTTTTAAACAAATTTACTCGACCTAGGCCTAGGCCTTGCTACATCTAGCATTGGTAAGCCTAAAGTCGATAAAAAAAAAGTGAAATACAAACATTCCAACATGGCAATGCCCGGCCTAATTTGGGCACGCCGTCTCAAGATGCAGCCAACCCAACGTTGGTGTACTCTGGAACAAGTGGGTCTCGCGTTTTGACACGTACCTTGAAGCTTTAGACTTTACAGCACCTACTAGAAAGAAAGCCCTCCTACTAACATGCGCAGGAGAAGAGGTACATGATATTTTCAACACATTGCCAGAGCCTACAATCGTAGTGGATTTGGAGCAGAACCGCCGACGTCTATGAGGTAGCTAAACGCAAACTTAGCATAAAATTCTCTCCACAAACTAACGTAGAGATAGAGCTTTATCAATCCAGACAAGCCCGTCCATCAGAAGGAGAATCCATTGACCAATTTCACTCAACCCTTCTGAAACGAGGGGCAACCTGCAACTTCCAAGACGTAGGCCGAGAAATCAAAAGTCAAATAATTCTACATGGACTCCACGTCTACGCAGGTATGCTTACGTCACGCCGACGCAAGCCTAGAAAATCTCCGGCTGAAGGACTCTACAGGAAATGACTGAGCAGAGGGCTACGTTCTGGAGGAGCAGGTCACTCAAGCAGCAGCCCAACAGGTGAGAGCCATTTCAAACCCACAAGGCAACAATAATCATAACAGACAGTAGGCCAAAAAACAGCTATCAAAACAAAGCAGGCTCACAAATAAATTTTCACAAAAATTTTTGATAGGCCTAAACCTAAGCCTAAGCAGACAAGCAGGCAAGTAACCTGCCTCAAGACAGCCGGAGAGAACATGTTTCAACTTGGGGTTTACCGTGGCCACACACAAAAGGCCCAATCTTCATGTCCAGCTCGCGGTAAGTCATGCAACAAATGCAAGAAAGCCAATCACTTTGCATCTGTTTGCCAGTCTGTTGCTGAACAACCAGGACTACCACTTGTAACAATGAAAACTCGGGTTTAGATGAATCCCCCTTCCATCTCTCAGCAAATGAAAAAAACAACAAATGTATCAAAAATCAATGTTACGGTAAATACACACCAGTCATGTCATGGTTGACACTGGTACCACGGTAACTATAATTTCTGAATCGATCCTTTGCCAACTTCAATCACCCGTGACTCTCTAAAAGACCAACACGTGAATCTTTCCTTATGGCAGCAATCCCAGTCTGGAAGTAATAGGTCAATTCAATGCCGAAACTCGTTCATCAGTCAACGGAGATACAAACTAGCGTATACGTGGTGCGTGGCAAGACTGAAGCCCTTCAAAGGGCTGCCAAGACTCTATAGCCCTAGGCTTAATAACTTTCACATGTGAAATAGGAAAAGATAACCCTAATCTTGTTGAAACCTATCCCAAAGCAGTTCCCTGATTTTTCACTGGAATAGGTAAACTGAAAAATTCTCAAATTTCAGCTACACTTGACCTGCCGTCCCTCCAGTAGCACAGAAACATCGTCGAGTTCCATTCCATGTTCGGAAACTGGTTGAAGCGGAAATCAAGATACTCGAAGAGGCAGATATCATCGAGACAGTGACGGCCTACACCTTGGGGTTTCACCTGTGGTAATTTTACCCAAACCACACAACCCGGGAGCCGTCCGACTGTGCGTAGACATGCGTCTACCGAACCAAGCCATCAAGAGGGTAAGACATGTGACGCCCACTATTGAAGACCTGATTTCTTCATTAAATGGAGGCGCTTACTTCTCAAAACTTGACCTAAATGATGGATACCATCAGTTAGAGCTAAATCCTGAATCTCGATCAATAAATACATCTCAAACCCATGTCGGACTCAGACGTTACAAAACGTCTAAACTTCGGGATCAATTCGGCAGCCGAAACGTTCCAGGATGAAATCAGACCCGACATTCGCAAAAATTGACAACGTCATGACGTCAGCAATGACATCTTTGGTCTATGGAAAACTAAAGACGAACATGACGTAGCTCTGACACAAAGTGTTACGCCGCTGTCAAACAGCGGTTTAACTCTGAACAAAAAAAAATGCCAGTTTGCACAGACAGAACTGATCTTCTTTGGCCATATCTTCTCAGCCAAAGGACTACAGTTGACCCATCAAAGATATTAGCTTTTTCACTCTTGAGAACCCAACAAACCCAAAAGAGGTTCGAAGTCTGGGTAGGCATGATCAATACTGTGGCAGATTCGTGCCCGATCTAGCAGAGAAAACAAAACCGTTACGCGAGCTAACTGAATAGGGACGTGAATGGTTATGGGAAAACAAACACCAAGTCGCGTTTTAAAAACCTTAAACAAATGCTTGCATCCACCAAAGCCCTTTGCGTACTATGACAAAAACAAGGAAGTTCTATCCATGTTGACGCAGGACCAAACGGACTGGGAGCTATCCCCTTTCACAATGCGAAGAAAAAGGTGAACCAGACGTCGTAGCATATGCTAGCCGTGCACTTACAAAAATTGAAGAACGTTATTCCCACATTGAAAAAAGAAACATTGGCCGCTGTAAAGGGCAGTGGAACACTTTTGTCTCTACGTATCAGGAACCAAGTTTACTCTGCCAAAACCCGACTCGCAACCGCTAGTATCTCTCTTTAATAATCCTAAGTCAAACCATCCGCACGCATAGAACGGTTACTCCTCCGTGTGCAGGCATACAGCTTTCAACAGTTCATCAAGTTGGAAAACTCAACCCCTCTGATTACATGTCAAGGACCCCTTGCCATCCAGAAAAACGGATCCAGAACAGAAAGCGTTCCAGATGAGTATGTGAACTTTTTGAACAAACATCTTTCCCAAAAGCTATGTCAGTTGGAGAAGTTGCTACTGAAACTGAGAAGGATGTAATACTGCAGCTCCTCGCCACTGCACTTCAAACCCAACCAGAAAAGTCTCGTCTCTGGGAGCCAAGGAAATGGAGCCATATCGCATCTAAAAAACGAGCTTACTGTCGGAAACAAAATCATTCTTCGAGGAACCAAAATTGTATTACCTACTTCCCTAACAAGACCCAAACAATCGAACTTGCCCACCAAGGTCACCGCGGGATCGTGAAACCAAACAGCTGCTCAGAGAAAAGGTTGGTTCCCAAAAATAGACCAAAGTCGACCAAGCTGTTAAACACTGCGTACCTTGTCAATTGATCACCCAAAAAAAAAGTTTTCTAGAGGTCCAAGTTACCAGACAACCCGTGGGAAAATCTTGCAATTGACTTCGATGGGCCATACCCGAACGGTAGTACCCGGCTGTTATCACAGACGAATACTCGAGATACCCTTTGTCGAGCGTGTCTCTTCAAACCAGCTCGAAACAGCTGATTCCTATTCTGGGCAAACTCTTCTGTCAGTTCGGTCTGCCCACTTCAGATAAAAACTGATAATGGCCCTCCGTTCAACGGCTATGAATTCACCAATTCTTGCCGACCTCAAGATAAAGCATCATCGGATAACACCGCTATTACCCGAAGCCAACGGGAAAGGCAGAACGTGCAGTAGGGTCTCTTAGAAAAACAGTACAAGCAGCTTACCTAGAGAAAAAGGATGTCCAATCAGAAATCAACAAATATCTGATGAACTATCGTGCTACTCCTCACTCTACTACCAACAAGACCCGTTCGAACTTCTTATTGGAAGAAACATGAACACAACGTTACCAAATTTTCAAGACGAGCGGTACAAAAACTTGCGAAGTGAGACAAAGAGATGAAGCAGAAAAAGCTAAATCCAAATTGTATGCCGACAAGAAACGACACGTCAAAAAACATCATTTTAAAAGAGGAGATACGTTATCTGCAAACAACAGAAGCAAAACAAACTGACGCCCTCTTACAACCCCCAAACCCCTGACAATAACTGAAGTCCAAGGGGCCCGGATAGTCGCACAAAGAGGAAAACACAAGTCAGAAGAGACGCCTCCTTCTTCAAGCGATTCAACGCGCCAAGCGACTACAATCCGACGCCAAACAAAACAATGCTGAAGTAGACTCCAACGAAGATGATGTCGTCACCGCTGCTTCTCCCAATCCTGTGTGGTATGTTCCACAAAACCTACCGTCTGATGTCATCAACGTTATTCCACCTGCTGAGCCTCCAGGCAGGGTAGCTGACAATGCAGAAGTGCACGACATAGAAAGTACCGGTAGCAGAAGAAGATCTCGCTGAGCAACCAATGGTAGAAGACGGTCCAAACAGACGACGCAAACCCCAGAAGGAAAAAGAAGAAACCTTTCCACCTCCTTGATTTTGTTACTGAATAATTTTATTACAATAGTCATTATCTCATTTTCATCTCATTATCGTCATCATTATCTTTAATACTTCAAACTTTTCTTTCACTTAAGACCTTACTTACATATTATTAATCCATCTTAATATCTTTTTAATCAAACTTGCATCTTATTAATCAAAGAAGGGAGGAATGTTGTGTCCACTTTACCCATTCAAATCTCCCACCATTATCCACCGCCATGCTAATCTCATGCCTGCCGACTTCCCAACTGGATGGACAGGAAGTAGTATTGTAGGATGATGGCTACGAGCAAGGAATAAAATGACGGAATATCCAAACATATAATGCAGTGTTTATTACGAACCCGAAGCAAATCCACAACACCGAGTAAGACATTCCCATAAGGCCCACCACACAGTGTAGGCCTAACTGGATATTGACATTGTACACTATATACTATTCCAACATCTTTGCATTGCACTAATTCACGTCATGCCTTCTAAAGTGTATCTTTGTATCTTCACTGCCGCCTTCATTTTTAACATCATTTTTCGAAATATGATTACCAATAAGGTCTTTAAGGTCTTGACCGATTTAGCTGAAAATTTGGAAAATAGGAGAGAATGTTGTACTTATTGACCCTGCAAAATTTCATAACGATCGGTACATTTTTATTTTTTTATTTTATTTTTTTTATTTTTTATAACCAACGATCGGATTTTGTTCAAAAACTATACAGCAACCCGCCTAGGTGGTATGTACATGTGTGTAAAATTTCAGGTCGATCAGAGAAACGGTGCGACCTGTATCGAAGCAGTAACAGAAAAAAAACTGACATTCGAGCCATTAGAGTCAAGTGGAGACGCTCGCTACGCTCGCTCAATTAAATTATTGCAATTATTGCATGTTTTCAACAATGTATTATATAGGGCTTACATCAATATAATAATGTGTATGCAGCAAAATACATTTAATTAAATAAAAATGGATGCTATTCATAATAAATATAAAAAGAAAGCAAAGCAACCCCCCTTAATTTATATTGTCAGGATTAATAATAATGCTGAATAATGTTATTAATTTTACCAAATTTCAATAGATATAGAAATCTTAAAGACAACATTTTCCAGTTATGTTTATAGTAGAAACATAGTACATTAATACACTAAAGTTTATGCACATATAATAATATACTAGGAAAACGCTAAAGTCCCGTCGCGTTGTTGAGCGAGCACCAGTACGTGCAACAACGACCCAAGTACGACATTCCCATAATGTTACATACCAATAAGTCTAAGGTCTTGACCAATTTAGCTGAAAATTTGTAAAATAGGAGAGAATGTTGTACTTATTGACCCTTCAAAATTTCATAACGATCGGAACATTTTTTTTTTATTTATTTTTTATAACCAACGATCGGATTTTGTTCAAAAACTATACAGCAACCCGCCGAGGTAGTATGTACATGTGTGAAAAATTTCAGGTCGATCAAAGAAACGGTGCGACCTGTATCGAAGCAGTAACAGAAAAAAAACCCAGACATTCGAGCCATAAGAGTCAAGTGGAGACGCTCGCTACGCTCGCTCAATTAATCAAATCTTATTGGTATTCCTATTTCATTGAATAAACTCTTATGTTGCATTGCATGCACAATCACAATTTTAATACGTTTCAGGAATTAATGATCATTTTGTAGTGCCGACGACGACGACGACGACGACGTGAGAAACTAGGGCGCTTCAACCGGTTAGGTCATAGTGCGCCGCCTGTGATAATGAAAGTTGATGAGATGAGTTAATGGCGTGTTTGATGATAAGATTGTTTTCTAAGTGTTTAAATAACAAAATCAATTGATGATGATGAAAGTACTAGGAAAACGCTCAGTTGGACGCGTTGTTGAGCGAGCACCGGTACGTGCAACACGACCCAAGTACGACATTCCCATAATGTTAAATACCAATAAGTCTTTAAGGTCTTGACCGATTTAGCTGAAAATTTGTAAAATAGGAGAGAATGGATAAAATCCACCGCCATCTAGAGGACCTTGACATCATTTCTTTGGGAAAACTATTTTAACTCTTGATTACTTCTAGGTGGCAGTACATAGTGACCAGAATTCTTGTGCGACTTTTCGTTGCCATGGTAACGTTACTTTTGTTAAAATGTAATTTCTATCTACACTACTTATCGGATCAAAATAAAATTAACATATTCGTGACCGGACGGACATTCTAAATGATTTGGCTACCTCAGATTTTGTCGCCGTTTAGTTTTTAAAAAAAAACTTAAGATTAACTTAAATGTAACTTTATAACTTTTTGAACGATTTTGCCACAAAACTAATGGCATTCAATCGGGAACAAAACTTGCGGATGGTCAAAATTTCAACTCGATCCGAGCCTCCCTTCGACCGCTATCATGAGCCAAAAAAGCTGAGCGACTTTCCGTTGCCATGGTAACGGGACTTTGTTATAATGAAATTTCCATCTACACTACTTATCGGATCAAAATAAAAATAACATATTCGTGATCGGACGGACATTCTAAATAATTTGGCCACCTCAGATTTTGTCGCCGTTTAGTTTGAAAAAAAAAACTTTCGATTAACTTAAATGTAACTTTTTAACTTTTTGAACGATTTTGCCACAAAACTATACAGCAACCCGCCTAGGTGGTATGTACATGTGTGCAAAATTTCAGGTCGATCAGAGAAACGGTGCGACCTGTACCGAAGCAGTAACAGAAAAAAAAAAAAACAGACATTCGAGCCATAAGAGTCAAGTGGAGACGCTCGCTCAAAATAGCAAAATAAAAGTTATGTATGTGAATGATTTTTGGTTTATTTGGATTAAGGACGCGTCAACCGTTAGGTCATAATGCACCACTCTAGCCTAAGGGGGGTGGGGAGGAGGGGCCCATGCTGGTCAGAACCAGCCACGGGTAAGGGGAGGAAGGGGGGTTTCTCACGTCGCGGTCGTCATCGTCTTTGTCTTCGTTCGTTGTGTCATTGTCATCGTCGCCGGGGGTCCTCAAGGGAAGGGGGCAAGGTCCCCGACGACGATTGCCAGAGCTCGCCTCTAGTTTGGGGAGTAAGATACTCCGCTCTTACTAGCTGATGTTTGCGAGGTGGACTTTTCCTCTTGAATCGCCTTTACGATTAGCAGAGCCATGCTCTGGGCCTATTATATAAATAAAGAAATGTGTATGATGTGAATTATTTGTTTTTAAATATAGATTAGGCCTAGTATGGATGAGAAATTTAAAAAGTTTGTCGCCCGTTATCAAATGATAGAAGTTCTTCATATGATTGGGAGAGATCAAATTGCGTGCGCAAAGTATCATATTTGGTACATTCTGCTAGCATATGATGTACGGTTAAAGGTACATGTGTCACATATGGGAATAGGCGTGTGGCCTATACTAATTCTAGACAATACCACCTCTTCTCTACGTGAGAGTCGAGACGTAGGTGGACGAATTTGTTATTTTGCAACACATCCCAAGATGCTTGTCGCAAATCTAAGCTAATTTCAATGAACTTCTGTGCTCTCAAGTATCTCTTCATCAGGATTGGTTAATCAATAAAATGATCTCAAGCTACTCCCCGTATATATGCCTTATATAACAAAATTGTTTCAACAGTTTTTGTTCGATGAATAATTTGTTCTTATTTTATCTTTAATGAAATTACATCTATTTTTTAATAGATCATATTATTGATATTCAATGAAAAATATCGTAAAAATGATCACCATTCTTGCATTGCTACATTAGTAGGAAATTAGTAGTAGTACTTTAGAAACTAGGATAATTTTATTTTCTAACTAATAAAGTACGCTGCCTTGAACAAAACAAGCAAATTATCTATGGAGACGTTTCCAAAGAGCAGGTAGAGTAGGGAAATGACGGGACTTGAAATGGAAGAAAAAATATATAAAGAGACTGGAGAAGTTGAGTAAAGACAGGTCTGACCAGCAGCTACGAATGCAAAGAAATCAACTATTTACTCATTACTGAACTATACGATGACGTGAGAAACTAGGGCGCTTTAACCAGTTAGGTCATATTGCGCCGCCTGTGATATTAAATGTTGATGAGATGAATTAATGGTGTGTGTGATGAGTAGATTGTTTTTTAAGTGTATATATAACAAAATAAAATTGTGATGAGGATAGTTAGAGCAAAACAAAGTTTTGTTTGTTTGTTTGGATTAAGGATGCGTCAACCGTTAGGTCATAATGCACCACTCTAGCCTAGGGGATATGGGAAGAGGGGCCCATGCTTGTCAGAACCAGCCACGGGAAGGAGGAGGAAAGGAGCGTTCTCACGTCGCGGTCGTCATCGTCTTTATCATCGTTCGTGCTGTCATTGTCATCGTCGTCGGGAACGTCGTCAAGGGGTGGGGGAGGTGTCCCCGACGACGATTGCCAGAGCTCGCCTCTAGTTTCGGGGAGTAAAATACTCCTTTCTTTCTAGCTGTTGTTTGCGAGGTGGACTTTTTCTCTTGAATCGCCTTGTACGATTAGCATAGCCATGCTCTGGGCCAATTCTACCCCGGAAGCAAAAGAAAGTTATTTATTTGAATGGAAATAAAGAAATTAAAGAAATGTGCATGACGTGTATTACATTTTGTTAACTAGATAACTATGGATGAGAAATTTAGAAAGGTTGTCGCCGTTATCATATGATAGAAGATCTTCATACGATTGGGAGAGCTCAAACTGTGGGCTCGAGGCATCTTATTTGGTACATTCTGCTAGCATATGATGTACGGTTAAAGGTACATCTCATGTGTCACATCTGGGAATAACCTTTTCTCTGGTTCAGATATATCCGTGAGTCAGACGTGTGTGGCCTATACGAATTCTAGACAATACCACCTCTTCTCTACGTGAGACTCGAGACGTTGGAGGACGAATTTTACTAGCAAGTGTAAGCATCACACTACGCAATTTGATATTTTGCACCAAAGCCCAAGATGCTAGTCAAAAATCTAACAATCGTTGCTTGAATCCACTCTTGACATCTGGAACGGGAACTAGTGAAATCAACGTCGCGACGCAGGGAACCTTCCTTAGCAGCCCAATCAGCATATTCATTTCCCTCTATGCCCACGTGTCCAGGTATCCAGCAAAACTTTACTATATAACCCTGAGAGTTTAGTGTTTCTAAAAAGAATTGAATGTCTTGTACCAAATGATGATTTGAATACATGAGTTTTATAGCTTAAAGTGTGCTCTGAACACAAAAGGTATTCTTCACTACGGCAAAGTAGAATGTATTTAAGAGATTCGCGGATGGCGAATAACTATCTGCAGTGAACACTGAACACACGTAACTTAGCCTGAAACGTTCAGTTAAGGTAGAGCAATAAAAGCACTTCCAACCTTGTTGTCAATTTTGGAGCCATCTTTGAAAACCAAAGTAAACTTTTGATGTTCATGGCAAATCTTTCTAAAGTTAATTTTGAAAACACTATCGCAAGTAGAGTATTTTTTTATCAAATCGACAAAGTTCTGGTCTGGTGTAAACTAGGTCGGGTAATTGCTTAAAAAAAATTAAAAACTTTTGGCATATGATAATGCTCCCCGCAAAACTGATAGTTAATTTATTCGGTACTGCAACTGGGAAGAATACGACAATATTTTAAGTTAAGAACAAAGTAAATTGTGAATGTAAATTTTGCTTCTGTACAAGTAGATAGATATATTTTGTATTGTACTTACACTTGACCACGGCGAGCTCAGAACTGCGCAACGTTGTTGCTAAAATGTTTCTTCTTCTCTCCGCTGACGCCGTCCGTGGTGGCACGTACGATTAGAGCGCTAGAATGTGTCTGTACAAAAATATCGTTTACCAATTTTCTTTTAGAAACGCATAAATAAATAAACGCCTCTCATTGACAAGCTCAAGTAGTTCCACGTTATCCTTGAAGTTAATTTTTCCCGATGTGGAAATAAATGGTTTGGTTTATTTGGATTAAGGGCGCGTCAACCGTTAGGTCATAATGCACCACTCTAGCCTAAGGAATATGGGAAGGAGAGGCCCATGCTGGTCAGAATCCGCCACGGGTATAGGGGGAGGAAAGAGGGGTTTACATCGCCGTCGCCATCGTCTTTGGCGTCGTTCGTGTTGTCATCGTCATCGGTTTTTAAATAAATAATAAATAAATAAATGTCTATAAATAAATGTATATTGCCATCGTCGTCGGGGAGGCCGTATAGGGAAAGGGAAAGTGTCCCCGACGACAATTGCCGGTGCTCGCCTCTAGTTTCTTTTTCAATTTGTGATTAGACAATGTGTCAAATGCGCTTCAATGAATTAAGTTTATCAAGTATTGTGTTCTTTGTAGTTAAATAAATAAAATAAAATGAAAATAATAACATTGAAACGAAATAAATTCTTATTTAAAGTCAACCCACTCAGTCACAGAACTAATTTTCAGTTGGGGACATTAAATTAAAAGCCGACCAAGCCAACCCTGCAGGCGCCGACACCATCTACGAGCGAACAACGACCAACTTATAGAGACCAGCATATTTGAGTTGGAAATACCGATCAACCAAGTCAATAGATACATTCTTATTTGGAGTCTATCCATTTAGTAACGTAATCTTTCTCATTGAAATAAATAACGCACCGTAATGTACCGTATCTACATGTACAGTACGTAGGCCATGCACGTAATGCATGTAATGATATGCTGAGAATAAATCAGTTTTTATAACTGAATAGGATAGACGTTAAATAAATAAATAATAATAATAAAAAAAAATCGTTACCTTTCCGACCTATCTGCAACACGAAGAAATGACGACGACGTGAGAAACTAGGGCGCTTCAACTGTTTAGGTCATATTGCGCCGCATGTGATATTGAGGGTTAATGAAATGAATTTATAGTGTTTCTGATGGTACAAACAATACGTCAAGATTAAATTAATAAAACAACACATTTATAAACAATAACAGAAAAACAATAATAAGTGTGTTCTTGAGTTTGCATATGCGTGTATGTGTGCGTGACCTGTAGTTAGCGCCAGATGAACGGGTGTATCCTATCTGAGACCTACATAAACGCCTGTACAAGGCATCAAATATTGCGTATGCGTTTTTGACAAATCATTTTATGTGGACTGAACGAATTTCCGTTGTCTTACCGATACGTTATATTGTCAAAGGTAGCGACTAAGTATAATATTGTGTGCATCCAGCCCTCATTTGTTAATCATTAATATATTGGTAAATTAATGCTATGTTATGTTATGCACGTCGATGGTGTCGGCGCCTACAGGTTTGGCTCGGTCAGCTTTGAATTTAATAACCCCCTCTGAAAATCTGCGTTTTAAAATAATATAGCTAAGTGGGTACTCTAAATACGAATTTATTTTTTTAATCCAGCGCTCTATTGAGGACTTACGCATGAATATTATGCATTTTAAATGAATCTGTTGCTGTGAAAAGGGCCTGAGTCATTTTTCGTACTTATGAAATAAACGATAAAAACGATTTCCATTATGAAATAATCGCAGTACATGCTTCAAACTGTACTTTTTGTAAACACGTATAAATTTTTATTAAAAACTTAACTACGTTAAATTTACTATCTATAGTTTGACAAAACAAATAGTTTGTATCTTTCGACTTATCTCTTTTTTAAAATATATGGTTTTATCATCATGCGAATGGGACTGATTTATAATTTTGAAGACAACAAGGCAGAATATGTAATTTTTACTTTATTTTCTATACTATTTACAATAATGTATCATCTAAAGTTTGTAGATTAAAAAAATAGTTTGTCTCTGATTTGTTCTTTTTTTATAGCGGTTTTATTTCTAGTGAATATAATAATTGTTATTTTTATTGACATTCATGTCAACAGGCTCGTCCTCAGCTTTTGCAGACATCTTTCACAACACAGCTGATTTAGTTTATTTGGATTAAGGACGCTTATCCTATCCTTATCACAGCCCATTATAACGACGACGTGAGAAACTAGGGCGCTTCAACGGGTTAGGTCATATTGCGCCGCCTGTGATATTGAAAGTTGATGAGATGAGTTAATGGTGTGTTTGATGATAAGAGTGTTTTCTAAGTGTATGTATAAGAAACTAAAATGATGATGATGATAGTAATAGCAAAACAAACGTTATTTTTGTGAATGGAAATAAATAAATTAAAGAAATTTGTACGTTGTGAATTTAATTTTGTTAAATAGATTACTTTGGATCAAAAATCAAGAAAATTTGTCGCCGTTATCAAATGATAAGTTCTTCATATGACTGGGAGAGATCAACTTGCGTACGCAAGGCATTATATTTTGTCATTCTGCCAGCATGATGAACGGTTAAAAGATACATTACATGTGTCACATCTGGGAATAACCTTTTCTTTGGTTAAGAGATATCTGTGAATTAGACATGTGTTGCCTATGCGAATTATGGACAATACCACCTCTTCTCTACGTGAGAGTCGTGACGTAGGATTTGGTTTATTTGGATTAAGGCCTTTTCAATCGTCAGGTCACAATGCACCACTCTAGTCTAGGATAGGTAGGAGGAGCCTGCTGGTCAGAACCAGCCACGGGTAATTTTTTTTTGGTTTATTTGGATTAAGGACGCGTCAACCGTTAGGTCATAATGCACCACTCTAGCCTAGGGGGGAGGGGGAGAGGAGGGCCCGTGCTGGTCAGAACCAGCCACGGGTAAGGGGAGTAAAGGGGGTTCTCACGTCGTCATCGTTCGTGGTGTCACTGTCGTCATCGTCGTCGAGGGGTCGTCAAGGGAAGGGGCAAGGTCCCCGACTACGATTGCTAAAACTCGCCTCATTTTTGAGGAGTAAAATACTACCCTTCATTTTTTGAGTTTATTTGGATTAAGGACGCGTCAACCGTTAGGTCATAATGCACCACTCTAGCCTAAGGGGGGTGGGGAGGAGGAGCCCATGCTGGTCAGAACCAGCCACGGGTAAGGGGAGGAAGAAGCTGATGTTTGCGAGGTGGACTTTTTCTCTTGAATCGCCTTTTACGATTAGCAGAGCCATACTCTGGCCCAGACGGGCACTTGTTTAAGTAGTGGTTTTATTCTTTTTTTAGCTGTAAATCCCTTTTAATCGAGTTATATCACAATTTATGTTGAAAAAATAAAATGTTACTGGTGGTCATAATATGGGGACGCCATTTTGGGGCCGCCCCTAAAGCTGATTATTATCGTCATGTTCATCACTGTGTAAAATATTTTGCCCGTATCTATAATAGCCCGTCCTAGAATAACAGCCAAAGTATTGATGTCTCAAAATTCAATTGGCCGCCATTTTGTTTTCTGTAAATTTAGAATTTTGGCATTTTTTCAGTATGAAAAACAGTATCCTTACCAATATGTATATAAGTATTAATTCATAAATAGACCAGAAACTTTGTAAAAAATATTGATTTGGTTTATTTGGATTAAGGACGCGTCAACCGTTAGGTCATGATGCACAACTCTAGCCTAAGGGGGTGGGGGGGGGGGGGGGGGTGGGGGGGGGGGGGGGCCCAGGCTGGTCAGAACCAGCCACGGGTAAGGGGAGGAAGGGGGTTTCTCACGTCGCGGTTGTCATCGTCTTTGTCATCGATCGTTGTGTCATTGTCATCGTCGCCGGGGGGTCGTCAAGGAAAGGGGGCAAGGTCCCCGACGACGATTGCCAGAGCTCGCCTCTAGTTTCGGGGAGTAAGATATTCCGCTCTTTCTAGCTGATGTTTGCGAGGTAGACTTTTTCTCTTGAATCGCCTTTTACGATTAGCAGAGCCATGCTCTGGGCCAATCAACCCCGGGCCCAGGGGGGAAAAAAAAATATATTAAAAATCAAAATTCAACTCACGGGAGGACCCTAGGGGGGCCAAAATTTGGGGGGCCCCCCCAAAAAAATTGACTTATACTCGTACCATCACATGAAAAGTTTATTCCCTGATCATTTTTTGCAAATTTTTACTATAATATGCCGCTTTTTCCCCCAAATTTTTACACGTGTCCCTTTTAAAATTTTTTCAGCACAAGGTTGCTGCAATAGTTAAAACCAGCCTAGTTCATGTGTGCAGATTTCTTTTGGGAATGTAGCCAAAAATTTCGTTCGCTCGATTTAAAGGAAGTTTGTTTTTTGTTTTTTTTTGGGCCCTGAAAATTACACCCCCAAAATGCGCAACGATGTATGGTTTGATGAAGTTTTTATAGCCCCCACCAGACAAGCTGAATAAAAAGACGTGAAAACTAGGGCGTTTTAACCCGGTTAGGTCATATTGCGCCCCAAAAGATAATAAAGTTGAGAAATTAAGGGTGTTTTGAGTTAGATTTTTTTTTAAGTGTATGAAAGTTAAAAAAATAAATGATGATGAAAGTAATAGCAAACAAAAATTATTTTTTTTTGAAGAAAAAAATAAATTTAAAAAAATGTTTTTTGTTTTATTTTGTTAAGGACGCGTCAACCCTTAGGGCTAATGCACCCCTTAGCCCAGGGGGGGGGGGGGGGAGGGGGCCCCTGTGGGCAGAACCATTTTTTGGTTTTTTTTGGATAAGGGCGCGTCAACCGTTAGGGCATAATGCACCCCTCTAAACTAGGGGGGGGGGGGGAAAGGGGGGGCCCGGCTGGTCAAACCAGCCACGGTAGGGGAGTAAAGGGGGGGTTTCAAAGTCGTCATCGTTCGTGGTTCACTGTCGTCATCGCGCGAGGGTGTCAAGGGAAAAGGGGGAAGGTCCCCGACTACGATTTCTAAAATCGCCTCATTTTTGAGGAGTAAAAAAACTACCCTTCATTTTTTTAGTTTATTTTGGGTTAAAGGGCGCGTCAACCCCTTAGGTCATAATGCACCACTTAGCTAAGGGGGGGGGAGGAGCCCATGCTGGTCAGAACCAGCCCCGGGTAAGGGGGAAGAACTGATGTTTGCGAGGGGGACTTTTTTTTTCTTGAATCGCCCTTTTTCGATTAGCAACCATACCCCCAGAGGGCACTTTTTTTAAGTATGGTTTTATTTTTTTTTTTAGCTGAAAAATCCCTTTTAATCGAGTTTTTAGCAAAATTTATGTTGAAAAAATAAAAATTTTCTGGTGGTCATATATGGGAAAAGCCCTTTTTGGGGCCGCCCCCAAAACTATTATTTCTCATGTTCACATGTGTAAAATTTTTCCCGTATCTATAAAACCCGTCCTAGAATCACAGCCAAAGTATTGATGTCTCAAAATTCAAGGGCCCCCATTTTGTTTTCTTAAATTTAGAATTTTGGCTTTTTTTCATTAAAAAAAAGTATCCTTTAAATATGTAAAAAAGTATTATTCATAAATAGACCGAAACTTTGTAAAAATATTATTTTTGGTTTTTTTGGATTAAGGGCGCTACCGTTAGGTCCTGATGCACAACTCTGCCTAAGGGGGGGGGGGGGGGTGGAGGGGCCCATGCTGGTCAAACCCGCCACGGGGAAGGGGAGGAAGGGGGGTTTCTCACGTCGCGGTTGTCATCGTCTTTGTCATCGATCGTTGTGTCATTGTCATCGTCGCCGGGGGGTCGTCAAGGAAAGGGGGCAAGGTCCCCGACGACGATTGCCAGAGCTCGCCTCTAGTTTCGGGGAGTAAGATATTCCGCTCTTTCTAGCTGATGTTTGCGAGGTGGACTTTTTCTCTTGAATCGCCTTTTACGATTAGCAGAGCCATGCTCTGGGCCAATTCTACCCCGGGCCCAGACGGGGAAAAAAAATATATTGAAAAGTCAAAATTCAGATCTCACTGGAGGACACTCTATGGGGACCAAAATTTGGGGCCGCCCCAAAAATTGATCGTTATACTCGTACCTATCACACTGTAAAGTTTATTGCCTGTATCATTTTTTGCTAATTTTACTATAATATGCCGCTTATTCCCCAGACTATTACACGTGTACACTTTAAATTATTTCAGCACAAGGTTGCTGCAATAGTTAAAACCAGCCTAGTTACATGTGTGCAGATTTCTAGTGGAATGTAGCCAGAACTTTCGTTCGCTCGACTTAAAGGAAGTTTGTTTCTTGTTTGTGTCCCTGTAAAATTACACGCCAAAGATGCGCAACAGATGTACGGATTGATGCAAGTGTATTTATAGACCCCACCAGACAAGCTGAATAAGAAGACGTGAGAAACTAGGGCGCTTCAACCGGTTAGGTCATATTGCGCCGCCATAGATAATGAAAGTTGATGAGATGAGTTAATGGTGTGTTTGATGATTAGATTGTTTTTAAGTGTATGTAAGTGTAACAAAATAAAATGATGATGAAAGTAATAGCAAAACAAAAATTATTTATGTGAATGAAAATAAATAAATTAAAGAAATGTTTTTTGTTTATTTGGATTAAGGACGCGTCAACCGTTAGGTCATAATGCACCACTCTAGCCTAGGGGGGGGGGAGGAGAAGGGGCCCATGCTGGTCAGAACCAGCCACGGGTAAGGGGAGGAAGGGGGGTTTCTCACGTCGCGGTCGTCATTGTCATCGTCGTCGGGGTGGTCGTCAAGGGAAGGGGGCAAGGTCACCGACGACGATTGCCAGAGCTCGCCTCTATTTTCGGGGAGTAAAGTACTACCCTTCATACTAGCTGATGTTTGCGAGGTGGACTTTTTCTCTTAAATCGCCTTTTACGATTAGCAGAGCCATGCTCTGGGCCAATTCTACCCCGGGCCCAGACGGGGTTTAAAGAAATGTGTTCGATGTGAATTAAATTTTGTTAAATAGATTACTTTGGATGAGAAATTTAGAAAGTTTGTCGCCGTTATTATATGATAGAAGTTCTTCTTATGATCGGGAGAGATCAAATTGCATGCGCAAGGCATCATATTTGGTATATTCTGCTAGCATATGATGTACGGTTCAAGGTGCATCACATGTGTCACATATGGGAATAACCTTTTCTCTGGTGAAGAGATATCCGTGAGTTAGACGTGTGTGGCCTATTCGAATTCTGTACAATACCACCTCTTCTCTACGTGAGAGTCGAGACGTAGGAGGACGAATTTTACTAGTCATTGTGGGCATCACACTACGCAATTTGTTTTTGAACCACATCCCAAGATGCTTGTCGCATCTCCAACTCCAACAATCGTTGCTTGAATCCTCTCTTGACATCTGAAACAGAACCTAGATTGAAATCAACGTCACGACGCTGGGAACCTTCCAAGGTCCACTGGATTTCCGCTAGGCTTCGCTGCCGCGCACAGGCCGATGGCCAAGTAAGGTCGTCCGATACACTTCCACTATGGGGCCGCCATGATGGATCACAACTGTGGGTAAATTCGCGGCGAATTTAAACTTGGCCGCGGCCCGCGAATGCATTGTCCACGGGAAGATACTCAATTTGAAGCGCATTAACACAGCATTAATTATTGTATCAGTATAAGCATTAAGCGTCGCGTAAATAGGCTTAATTATCTGAACAAAATAATGCAGAAAATAATTTAAAATCAAATTAAAATGATAATATTATAATGCTGGCATATATTTTGCCTTCGGCCTATATAGACCTTGTTTAGGCTTAATGAAATGCTACATAGCCTTTTGCTACATAAAATAATAGGCTATACTGTATTTTATTTGTATCAGGGAACAATAAGGTAATGTTTCCAAGACAAAATCATCCAATCCCAATCATCTGGAATGGCCTTATTTTGTAACTTCAAACTTGTAGGCCTACTTAAATGCTACATTGCCTTGTATTACAGAAACATAATTGGCTATATTTTTATTTTTATCAGACCAGGGAACAGTGGGGTAGGCCCTAACGTTTCCAAGGCCAAATCCAAACTCATCTGGAATGGCCAACTTTGTAACTTCAAACTTACGTGCATGATAATATTAGGCCCATATAATGAAATTTTACTACAGAAAAAATAATGGGCTATATTTTATTTGTATCAGATCAGGGAACAAGGCAGGCCTCAACGTTTCCTAGCCCCAATCTTCTGGAATGGCCAACTTTGTAACTTCAAACTTACCGTACTTCAATGATTTTGCAATGTTATTAATAACGGAGATGCATGGGAGAATGGCCATTTATTAATAATAAATATGATATTTATCCAAAACAGAAGCACACTGCCAGGTCCCAGGTTATAGTATAAAACAAATCCCAATAATAATTTGAGATTATGCATCCTTTGTCAACCTGTATTTTAGTCCAAATCTTCAGGTAGGCTTATCATTGATGATTTTCAAAGGGGGGCAGGGAAAACAATGAAACATACTAGTTGGGTGTAACAGTGCATGTAAAGCAGGTGGGACAAGTCAAGGAAGAGTACCTAGGTGATCGAGGATATATTTTTAGGTTTTGACATGTAATATAGGCCTACCCCAAACGACATACTGTACAATGGGTCCACATTACAAAATAAAATACAATAAAATGTCATGCAATACTCAGTGCTTTTAATATTAATATTTATCTTGTAGGCTCCATCTATTATTATCTGTACCTTAGAACTTATAATATGCTTTCGCTTCGGCTAAATGTTTTGACAATATCCATATTATGTACAACTTTGTACCTGTCAATGGAAATAAAAAAATACGAATTGCAAGGAATTTCTAAGGAAGGGTGGAATCATAGATAATAATGGTTGGAATAATAATCTATAGTAGGCTAATTCAAACTAAAAAAATCATGATTTTATTATAAATGTAACAGGTCCATTAATTAATTTAAGTTGCCTACAATAAAAAGCATAGGTAGGCCTAGTACCGGTAAACTAGATTAGGTGTAGGACTACAACATGGATCTTCATTGATATGAATGGCAACTCTAGTAAAAACAGTAAAAAAGATTGTATAAATTATAATACAAGTCCAAGCATAGGCCTGGAGGCACATTCAAAACAAATTATTGAAAACATGTTTGACATGGTTTTTTACAAGCTGATATATTTGGCCAACCTATCAATGAGACATGAGAACGAGAAAGTTTTTAATAGCTTGGTTATTATATTTAATGTATAAATTATATTGGCCTAAATCATAACTTTTTAAAAATTAAAAAATGCTGCAAATTATATAATTTTTTAATATGAGACTCCTTTCAAAGAGATAGGCCTACCAAGCCCAAGCTTTATCACTTTCAATGAGATGATAAAATATAAATAAAATAGTTTTTCTCATTGGCACACGACACGAGTAAAGAATAGAATACTTCCTCAAAGGGAAAATTATGTCCACAATTTTACGGAAGTGCAGCGAAGTGTAAGTAGCCAGGCCTGAAATTACACTGAAAATACTTTTGGAGAATTGTCTTCAAAAAGTTTTTCTAATTGGCACATGACACGAGTAAAGAAGAAACTTCCCCACAGGGAATATTATGTTCAAAATTTTTCCGGAAGTGCACCGAAGTGTAGGCCTACCTGCACCGCAGTAGGGCCTATCAACTCTCAAACCCAGCAAACCGACAGGCGGCAACCGATATTCCAAATGGCTGAGAAGTTAGAGGCAACCTTGCTTGGAAAAGCCCAGTTACAGTTACAGTAGCAGTATAGTGACCGTAAATAATTTGATGACCACAGACAAACCACAAATAAAACAATTTTTAGTTCCGAAACCCACTAGGTAGTAAAAATCTTTGTCGTTCGATCTTTCATGTTCACTGGTGGCCGATTGTCCTACACTGAAGGCTGGTTGTCCTACAGTGAGGCTGGTTGTATTGCACAGGTGGCTGGTTGTCTGCACTGGAGGCTGGTTGTCCTACAGTGAGGCTGGTTGTTGTCACTGGTGGCAAACTGTTCTACACTGAAGGCTGGTTGGTCATGCACAGATGGCTGTTTGTATTGCACAAGTGGCTGGCTGTCTACACTGGTGACTGGTTGTCTTGCACTGGAGGCTGGTTGCTGCACAGGTGGCTGGTTGTCTTGCACTAGTGGCTGGTTGTCTACACTGGTGGCTGGTTTTCTTGCACTGGAGGCTGGTTGTCTTGCACGGGTGGCACTGGAGTGGAGGCTTGTTGTTGTGTTCCTGTGGACAAGAAAGGAACAATGTATCTAAATCTTAACAAGAATAAATACTAAATAGTCCAAATCCATGGCTACAAACTAGCCTAAGGCTTATCCGTAGCCGTAGGCCTAGGTCAATTTATGGTAAGAATACGATTGTGCCTAAACTTGCCGCATACGACATCCCGTGCTTCTACATATGGAAGGACTTGTCCCACTGAAAATCAGTTATAACTGAGTGGGTAGACTCTAAATACAAATTTATTTATTTAATTATTTATAAATGCAAAGTTGTAGAGGGTCCAGGTTAGAGTATTGCGGTATTGCGCAAGAGTGCGGGAGCTTATATTTGGTAGGCATAGATAGGCCTAGGCCTACATACTTTAATTTGGACATGTTCGGTTCAAACTAACTTTTACCAAATCGCCTAGTGCTGTTCGGCACAATAACCAAATTAATCATAGGGAGTAGAGAACCGTAGGCCTTTTGGATCCAGGGTTCGTTAGGTTAGGGCTTAAGTTTTTTTTATCGTGGGAAACCTGTTATAGGGTGCAATTAGCCCCTTTCAGGTGAACTAGGTATGTGCGGATAGGAAATTGTGAAGGGATGTCCGAGGGGGGAGATAGCAAAACAAACCACATGTACTTCATGTAGGCCTACATCCCACATGCAATTTGCCATACAAAATACCCTGCGGCTCAACAGTTAGCTACGGAAAATTTACATGATCAATTTTAGCTGTAAACTAGGGCTAGGCCTGTGACGGTAAATTTACGACTGCTATTTTAACCGTAGCTACGGTAACGGGGTAAAGTTGCCCCAAGGGACAATTACGTCGTGTCCTATTTTTACAGTAGGCTTGACTAATTGACTAGGGAGGCCCTAGACCTACAGAATTGATTTACACAGGCAGGCTAGGGGCTTAGGCCCTAGATCTACGCCCCAAATACTAGCCGCCTAGAAAATGCCACCGGTCCTTGACCAACTGCAGGAGTGAGAGACAACAACAACAAGATAGATTGACGGCCTGCTAATTTAACCGGAGCTACGGAGTTTGTTTTGTAGGCCTAGGCCTACGTTCAATTAACCTATTGAAGGCCAGTGCTAGATACCGGTACCGTTAGCCTCAGAGGCTAGGCCTAACTAATCTGCTAGAGCCTAGCTAGCCCTATGTTGAATTGGGGTTGTTTTGTTTGTAGGCCTACCTAAACCCTTTATGACCAGGTCTTTGTGTAAATCACTTGGCCAAGGTCCTAGGCCTAGGCCTTAGCCTAGGGCTAGGCCTATGGAGAAGGGATCACACAAAGCCTAGGGTTAGGCCTAGGCCCTATCCCTTGGTTTAGTGTAGGCCTAGGCCCTATCCCTTGATTTAGTAAAGTACTCATTATGAATTTGCCATGCAATAAATATAGGCCTAAGCCTAAGGCGGCTAGTATTTGAGGCCTAGGCCTAGCCCCTAGCCTGCCAAAGTGGGCCTAGGGCTAGGCCTCTCCTCTAGCCTGCCAAAGGATATGCCCACCTAGGCCTAATTAAATATGTTGAACTCTAAACTCTTGCTGAGGGCCAAGAGTCCATACCAGTCTAAATACAGAACATAAAAATAGAATTGCAATTCGCTAGGTTAGCTACATACCTCACTCAATCTGGAGCTGTCAATGCTGTCCATCACGCCTGCAATTTTAGACCCATTTAGCTCTTCTTCTCGGAGAAGAAGGAAATCTAAATAGTCTAACACCTTCCCTGGAGCTTTCCGAACAATTTGGTGCTACATACCCCGTCATTTGAATGAGAGAATATGCTCAAATATAAATAAAAACACAACACCAAATACAACGCAGAGTAATGGGCGCCATGGCGAAACAAGGTGGTTTGTGATCCAAGATGGCTTCTAATTTCGCGTCTGGATGACCTTACTTTACGGCTTCGTAAGACCTCCGCTAGGAGTAGATACAGGGGACCTTGGGAACCTTCCTAAGCAGCCCAATCAGCGTGTTCATTTCCCTCTATGCCCACGTGTCCAGGTATCCAGCAAAACTTTATTATATAACCCTGAGAGTTTAGTGTTTCTAAAAAGAATTGAATGTCTTGTACCAAATGATGATTTGAATACATGAGTTTTATAGCTTAAAGTGAACTCAAGCTCTATAAACACAAAAGGTAATTCACGGATGGCGAATAACTACCTGCAGTGAACACTGAACACACGTATAACTTAGCCTGAAACGTTCAGTTAAGGTGGAGCAATAAAAGGCACTTCCAACCTTGTTGTCAATTTTAGAGCCATCTGTGAATACCAAAGTAAACTTTTGATGTTCATGGCAAATCTTTCTCAAGTTTATTTTGAATATTTTTTATCAAATCGACAAAGTTCTGGTGGATCGGATCGGATCTGGTGTAAACCAGGTCGGGTTATTGCTAAAAACAAAATTAAAAACTTTTGGCATATGATAATGCTCCCCGCAAAATTGATAGTTTATTTATTCGGTACTGCCACTGGGAATAATACGGCAATTATTAAATTGTGAATGTTAATTTTGCTTCTGTACAAATAGATGTATGTTGCTCAGAACTGTGCAACAATGTCGCTAAAATGTCTTCTTCTTCTTTCCGCTGACGCCGTCCGCGGTGGCACGTACGATTAGGGCGCTAGAATGTGTTTGTGTGTACAAAAACATCGTTTACAAATTTATTTTTGGAACAGTTTGAAAAGAACGTACGTACGTAATTTGGTTCTGATTTCGAACGTTGTCTAGTCACTCACAATGCTGTTAAATGTAGGCTAGTTACATGACCGTAATCATTCTAGCAATGTTCAGAACTTTCTACCCGTCATAAACCAGCTGAAGTAGTTCCACGTTGTCCTTGAAGTTAATTTTTCCCAATGTGGAAATAAATGGTTTGGTTTATTTGGATTAAGGGCGCTTCAACCGTTAGGTCATAATGCACCACTCTAGCCTAAGGAATATGGGAAGGAGAGGCCCATGCTGGTCAGAATCCGCCACGGGTATAGGGGGAGGAAAGAGGGGTTTACATCGCCGTCGCCATCGTCTTTGGCGTCGTTCGTGTTGTCATCGTCATCGGTTTTTAAATAAATAATAAATAAATAAATGTCTATAAATAAATGTATATTGCCATCGTCGTCGGGGAGTTCGTCAAGGGAAAGGGCACGTGTCCCCGACGACGATTGCCAGAGCTAGCCTCTAGTTTCTTTTTCAATTTGTGATTGGACAATGTGTCAAATGCGCTTCAATGAATTAAGTATATCAAGTATTATGAGTTCTTTGTAGTTAAATAAATAAATTAAAAAAAAATGATAACAATGAAACTCCGTCACTCCGCCACAGAACTGATTTTCAGTAAGGGACAGTAAATGAAAAGCCGACCAAGCCAACCCTGCAGGCGCCAACACCATCGACGAGCGGATGACTAACTAATAGAGACCGGCATATTTAAGCAGGAAACACGGATCAATCAAGTAAATAAATACATTCTTATTTGGAGTCTACCCATTTAGTAACGTAATCTTACTCATTGAAATAAATAACGCATTGTGGACCGTAATGAATCTACGTTGTAAACAGTACGTAGGCCTAATGCACGTAGTGCATGTAATGATATGCTGAGAGTAAATCAGTTTTATAATTGAATAGGATAGACGTTAAGTAAATAAATAATAACAATAAACAAATTCCGACCCATCTGCAACAACTAACTTATTCAAAATCTCATTTTATTCCATATTATGTTTAATCCGACCGATAAGTGGTTGTTGTTAGTTTATCAATATTGTTTTAATGCCTTGGCTAAGAAACTGTAGTGAAAACTCAGTAAATGTATATAAGACTAAACTTATGACATAAATTAAAATAATGACAATTATGACAAATATAAATTGGTATTTATTTTAAAGTTCACTCCACTCACTCAGTCCCACCAATGATTTTCAGAAAGGATTCAATTTAAAGCCGACCGAGGCGACCATGTAGGCGCCAGCACTCTCGACGAGCGAACAATGACCAACTAGAGAACAATATTTTAAATAATAAACACATGCCAAACGAGCTGGACAAGATTCCATCCGCGGACAGCGAAAGAATCATCAACGCTTATTCGGAACAACCTCATAACTTATAATGTGCCTCGTTGCTAGGGTGATTCCAAAGTCACAGTTTACACATTCCTGAGCAAAGAAATAATGTACTTTTGTCCACATAAGATAAGTTAAAACCCTTCTACCTGTAGCATCAACCATCGACCTTCTGCATTGGATTTTAGTTTGCATAATTTGGAACTGCATAAAAACACAGACACATCCGTTTTATCAATTAAAAGTAAGTAATATAATATACATACGTTTCGTTAATTCACGTCCAGATAATATTTCAGAATACTTATTTATTTATTTAATTGTTGTTTAACACACATTTGAATGCGTTATAGGTTAATATTTGTTTATTTTATTCAGGACGCGTCAACCGTTAGGTCATAATGCACCACTCTAGCCTAGGGGATATGGGGAGGAGGGGCCATGCTGGTCAGAACCAGCCACGGGTAAATGGAGGAAAGTGGGTTCTCAAGTCACGGTCGTCGTCGTCTTAGTCACCGTTCGTGGTGTCTCTGTCGTCTTCGTCGTCGACGGGTCGTCAAGTTTTTTTTGTTTTTGGTTTATTTGGATTAAGGACGCGTCAACCGTTAGGTCATAATGCACCACTCTAGCCTAAGGGGGGTGGGGAGGAGGGGCCCATGCTGGTCAGAACCAGCCACGGGTAAGGGGAGGAAGGGGGGTCTCTCACGTCGCGGTCGTCATCGTCTTTGTCATCGTTCGTTTAGTCATTGT
Organism: Sweltsa coloradensis; assembly: GCA_024449915.1. Lineage (NCBI taxonomy): Eukaryota > Metazoa > Arthropoda > Insecta > Plecoptera > Chloroperlidae > Sweltsa > Sweltsa coloradensis. Next base: position 50,340 of record JAMZAV010002046.1, read on the forward strand.
CATCGTCGCCGGGGGGTCGTCAAGGGAAGGGGGCAAGGTCCCCGACGACGATTGCCAGAGCTTGCCTCTAGTTTCGGGGAGTAAGATACTCCGCTCTCCTAGCTGATGTTTGCGAGGTGGACTTTTTCTCTTGAATCGCCTTTTACGATTAGCAGAGCCATGCTCTGGGCCAATTCTACCCCGGGCCCAGACGGGGCCTAAGCAAAGAAATAATGTACTTTTGTCCACATAAGATAAGTTAAAACCCTTCTACCTGTAGCATCAACCATCGACCTTCTGCATTGGATTTTAGTTTGCATAATTTGGAACTGCATAAAAACACACCGATAACACATCCGTTTTATCAATTAAAAGTAAGTAATATAATATACATACATTTAGTTAATTCACGTCCAGATAATATTTCAGTTGAACACTATTTTATTTATTTAATTGTTTTTTAACACACAATTGAATGCGTTATGTTAATATTTGTTTATTTTGATTCAGGACGCGTCAACCGTTAGGTCATAATGCACCACTCTAGCCTAGGGGATATGGGCGAGGAGGAGCCCATGCTGGTCAGAACCAGCCACGGGTAAGGGGAGGAATGGGGGTTCTCACGTCGCGGTCATCATTGTCTTTGTCATCGTTCGTGGTGTCATTGTCGTCTTCGTCGTCGTTTGGTCGTCAAGGGAAGGGGGCAAGGTCCCCGACGACGATTGCCAGAGCTCACTTCTATTTTCGGGGAGTAAAATACTACCTTTCATACTAGCTGATGTTTGAAAGATGGACTTTTTCTCTTGAATCGCCTTTTATGGTTAGCAGAGCCATGCTCTGGGCCAATTCTTCTCCAGTCCCAGACTAAGGGGTTAATAGAAAAAGAAATAGACCCATTTGAACCATCACGCCAGAGTATGTGACGACGACGTGAGAAACTAGGGCGCTTCAACTGGTTATGTCATATTGCACCACATGTGATATTGTATGTTAATGAAATGAGTTTATAGTGTTTTTGATGATACAAACAATACATTAAGATTAAATTAATAAAACAATACATTTATACACAATAACAGAAAACAATAATAAGTGTGTGCGTGTGCGTGTGCGTGTGCGTGTGCGTGTGCGTGTGCGTGTGCGTGTGCGTGTGCGTGTGCGTGTGCGTGTGCGTGTGCGTGTGCTTGTGCGTGTGCGTGTATGTGTGCGTGACCTGTAGTTAGCGCCAGATGAACGGGTGTATCCTATCGGAGACCTACATAAGCGCCTGTACAAGGCATCGCATATTGCGTATATTATGCGTTTTTGACAAATCATTTTATGTGGACTTTACGAATTTCCGTGGTCTTACCGATACGTTATGTTGTCAAAAGTAGCGACTTGGTATAATATTGTGTGCATCCAGCCCTCATTTGTTGATCATCAATATATTGGTAAATAAATGCTATGTTATGCTATGCACGTCGATGGTGTCGGCGCCTACAGGTTTGGCTCGGTCAGCTTTAAATTTAATAAATTCCTCTGAAAATCCGTTTTTTAATATTGTGCGCTATTGTGGACTTACGCATGAATATAATGGATCTTAAATAAATCGGTTGCTGTGAAAAGGGCCTGAGTCACTTTCCGTACTTATGATGAGATAAACGATAAAAAGGTTTTCCATTGTGAAATAATCGCAGTACATGCTTCAAACTGTTCTTATTGTTGTAAACACGTATAAATATGTATTATAAAATGAAAATATATTAAATTTACGATCTAAAGTTTGACAAAACAAATAGTTTGTGTCTTTCACTTGTCTCCTTTTCAAAATATATGGTTTTATCATCATGTGAATGTGACTGTGATTTATTGGATGAGCGTAGCGAGCGTAGCGAGCGAAGCGAAGATTCCATTTCACTACACTGGAGAAAAAAATCCGGAATGTTTTTTTTTTTTTTTTTTTTTTTTTCTGTATTTTTGTGTGTTTGTTAACACGATTCCGGCTAAACCGATACTCCGATTGCAATGAAATTTTATGGAGACCTTCGAAATCTCTGAACTTAGAACTGCCACGTTTTTGAGCGCAATCGGGAAATTTTTTCTAATAAAAAACGCAATTTTACGATTTTTTTCGATTTTTAAAAAATTTCTTCGACTTATAACACCTACATGCTTTATCCGATTGTAATGATTTTTTTACAGAACCTTAATTTTATGAATTAAGATATTTGTGTGAAATTTGAGCGTAATCGAAAAATTATTTCTCATGAAAATCAAAATTTTACGGGTTTTTTGTTTCTAAAACAATTCTTTGACTTATAACACCTACATGCTTTATCTTATTGTAATGATTTTTTCACAGAACCTTAATTTCGTGAATTAATATATTCGTGTTAAATTTGAGCGCAATCGAATAATTATTTCTTATACAAATTGCAATTTTACGATTTTTTTCTTTTTAAAAAATTACGATAAATTAAAAAAATTAAGTTAATTTTTTATTTTATTTTATTTAATTATAAAAATTAAGTTAATTTTTTATTTAATTTAATTTAATTTAAAAAAATCTTCGATTAAGTAATGATTTTTTCACAGAACAACAGAAAATCCGCGTAACACATGGCATCTCAATGCACCATATACGCTCATCCAACAACGCGGCGGGACTTAAGCGTTTTTCCTAGTTACTTTAATTACAACATAACAGAATAATATGTTATTTTTACTTTATTTTCTATACTATTTACAATTGTATCATCTAAAGTTTGGCCATTAAAAAATAGTTTGTCACTGACTTGTTCTTTTTTTCTTAAACGGTTTTATTTCATTTATAATTAATATAATTGTTATTTTGATTGACATTCATGTCACCCGGCTCGTCCTCAGCTTTTGCAGACATCTTTCACAACACAGCTGATTTGGTCGAACACTGCCCAAACATACGACGACGTAAGAAACTAGGGCGCTTCAACGGGTTAGGTCATATTGCGCCGCCTGTGATATTGAAAGTTGATGAGATGAGTTAATGGTGTGTTTGATGATTAGATTGCTTTCAAAGTGATGTATAAGAAACAAAAATGATCCTGATGATAGTAATAGCACTAGGAAAATGCTCAAGTCCCGCCGCGTTGATGGATGAGCTTTTTAAAATTTTTAGTTTGGTGAGATATCTTTATTTTTGCAAGTGCTTTGTTTTGCTGCCTACGCATTGAAGGTGATTGTTGTCAAGTTTCTTTTGTTACCTGTCAATTGGAATTATTTACCGAAAAAAACTTATATTAAAAGCTTTATTTCTATAGATTCTGGCTAACTTTTTCAACTTTTTCTTTCAAAATGTACTACATCACTATAACCTTAATGTCCATGTATAATATGAACGTTGTAGCCCCACCCGTTTGGTCAGAATTGGCCAAATGGCACGAAAATATCGCACAAAAAATTAAAAATCTTATATTAAAAGCTTTATTTCTATGGATTCTGGCTAACTTTTTCAACTTTTTCTTTCAAAGGGTACTACATTACCATAACCTTAATGTCCATGTATAATATGAACGTTGTAGCCCCACCTGTTTGGTCAGAATTGGCCCAAATGTCACGAAAATATCGCACTAAAAATCGAAAAAATCGTAAAAGTACGATATTCATGAGAAATATTTCTTCGATTGTACCCAAAAACAATACACCTCTAAGTTCAGAGATTTCGAAGGTCCTGTCAAATTTTTATCAAGATCGGATATGCCGTTTGCCTGGTAGAGAGTTAACAAACAGACAGAAAAACAAACAAACAAATAAACAAAAAAAAAACACCCGCGCTTAATTTTTTGGGGGTCAGTGAGATTGAAGTCTTCACTTGCTCATCCAAAAAACAAACGTTATTTGTTTGAATGGAAAAAAATTAATTAAAGAAATGTGTATTATGTGAATTAAATTTTGTTAAATAGATTACTTTGGATGAGAAATTAAGAAAGTTTGTCGCCGTAACCATATGATAGAAGTTCTTCATATGATTGGGAGAGATCAAATTGCGTGCGCAAGACATCATATTTGGTATTTGGTACGGTAAAAGGTACATCACATGTGTTAGGGCCGAGGCCTGAGGTTGATAGTGGACTGTAATTTGTAGAGAAATTAATAAATTGCACTAAACTTACCCTGATTGCAGTGTGGGCTTGTAAAAAAATTATGGCAAGTAAAGGGCGGCAAAGTGGGCTAGAATGGGTGTGTCCACCGCAGGAATATAGAAAAGAGAAAGAAACTCGAGTTTACAAGAATAAGATAGGAAATAGGAAATGCCTGCACAAGATGTTGAGCCAGGACAGCACAGACGAGAACAACTCGAAGACAGGCGTAGAAGACAGCGCAGCGACGGAGAACAACAAGGCTTGTAGCACTGGAGCGTTTTCACTTTAAACTTGAATTTGTGAATAAGACTAAATATGGAGAACTGATTAGACTGATAACTGTTCACTGTTTGCACTGTTGCACTGATCGGAGACTTGATGGTAGAGACTGACATGTTTGAGCTGCTCCCTGAGCAGTCGAGAGACGAGAGACCAACTGTACCCTAGGTAGGTGAACGGACAACTGATCCTACGAAGTAGGCAGACAACGGACTGAAGTAATGCAGGGCAAGAGAGCAGAATACGAGAAATAGTTAAAGTAGGGAAAGGGGAAACACAGGGTGAATCAAGAAGACTAGAACGAGAATGAATAGAGTTAGAAGCGAAATATACAAATCTAAATTATACTACGAACTAAGAACATTGGCGCGAAAACATGTGTCACATCTGGGATAACCTTTTCTCTGGTTGGTTAAGAGATATCCTTGAGTAAGACACGTGTGGTTTATTCGCAATCTGGACATTACCACCTCTCTCTACCTGAGAGTCGAGACGTAGAGGACGAATTTATTAATCAATGTGGCATCACACTAGCATTTGCTATTTTCACCACATCCCAAGATGCTTGTCGCAACTTTAACATCGTTGCTGAATCCACTCTTGACATCTGGAACGGGAACTAGATTGAAATCAACGTCGCGACGCTGGAAGCTTCTTTAGCAGCCGATCAGCGTTTTCATTTCCCTCTATGCCCACGTGTCAGGTATCCAGCAAACTCTAGTATATAACCCTTAGTGTTAGTTTTTCTAAATACAATTGGATGTCTTGTACCAAATGATGATCCATGGTTCATGAATACATGAGTTTATAGCTGAAGTGAACTCCAGCGATCTGACACAAAGTTTCTCCACAACGACAACATAGAATGTATTAAGAGCTTCACGGATTGCGAATAACTCTGCAGTGAAACTGAACACACGACGCTAGCCTGAAACGTTCAGTTAAGGTGGAGCAATAAAAGCATTTCCAACCTTGTTTTCAATTTTGGAGCCATCTGTGATGAATACCAAAGTAAACCTTTGATGTGCATGGCAAATCTCTCTAAAGTTTATTTTGAATAGACCCACACTTTTGCAAGTAGATTTTTATCAAAACGACAAAGGTGGAATATAATTATGCGCTCTGGTGTAAATCAGAGTGGGATTATTGCTAAAAACCAAATTAAAAACTTTTTACATAATATAATATTCTATAAGATTCAACAATATAGTTTACATCTTAGTCCCGTTGGTAGTGTTGCCAATGGTTTTGTTATCAAAGTGTCTGACAAATTTTGTATTTAAACATCCCAATTTGCTGGATGGATATAAACATAGCTTTAATTTTCATAACGTATACGTACCCACCAAGAGGTTTCGCCGTTCTGCCAAGGAGGACACACCTGACTCGGCATACAAGCGAATTTGGTTCTCACCAGAACGCAGTTGCATTACAGACAGCGCTCGTTTGTTTCGAAAAAGAGATAAGTCAGTCGAATTATCCCCTTTTCAAAAAACCTCTCGTAATGGTACTCCCCTCTACCAAGTCCATGGTGCAACCGTCTTGTTTCATGTTCACAATTTATGTGCGACTAGGTAAATAGCAATCAATATTTTAATGCTAACTCATTTTCGTCAAGAAGTGACCCTTTTTACAACGTGTTTCAAATTTAAAAACAAGGTCCTCTGAATCTTCACACAATCGCTAGAGGTTGCCCCAAAGTCCGGTAGACGATTTAGAGGACCTAGTTTTACCTAAGCTTCCATTTGAGCACAGCCTTGATATTTAAACAGTGGTTCTATTTACTATCATGACTTCAGTCGATCGACAACTAATAGTCAATCGACAGCTTTAGTAAGTGAGAACTGCCTCCTAGAACTTGCAGCATAGCACATTAATTATAAATATCTTACATTTAATTTGTGTATAGTTCTACATAAAGGAAACATTGGCTTTAAAAGTGTAAAATGTGTAATTATTACCAATACAAAAATTATAAGCTTGCCTCAACGCTGCACGCATCTGATTGCATCTATACAAGCATATAAGCTTTGTATTGGCAATAATTAGAAATATTGTATACTTTTAAAGCCTTTAGCCAGTGTTTCTTTAATATAATACACAACTACATACATTAAAGATAAGTAATATGTAGGGAGAGGATGTTCAGGACATATTTTTTTCTGTTTGTAAATACATGCCTGGAAAATAGTTTTAAGTATGTTTCAAGTGTTAGCGATGCCAAAAATATGCATTTCATTTTGCCTTAAAATGACTATTTACATCATTTCACGAGTAAAGGTCCTTTTTGGGCATTTTAAAGATACTATTGTCCTCTTTTGATATAATTTGCTAAAACGGATGCAAAACGTGCGAGTGTGAGTGCAGTGTCGAGCTTGCCACATTATCGGGTCAAGCATACGCAATGATTTGTTTGTTGTCGAATATTGTAACGTGGGATGAGTCGGAGATGTTTGGGGAGCGGGATGTCGTTTTTCTTAAATGTGAAATGAAATTAAAATGTTAAAATTATGTTTTTAATTTTTCATCTTGTGTTTGATATAGCAACAAAACTATTCCCCCCCCCAACCCCCTCTCCATGAAAATATATTGGTGTAACTGTAATAAAACATTACTGAAAGTAATGAAAACAATAGAATTCCATTAAATTCAATAGGTCCTTTTACGTGTTTTTTAGGTCCTTTTTTGGTGTTTTAAAATATGTACTATTTGCTTGCCTTTTTCTCACATTGAAAGGTCCTGAACATCCGCTCCCTAGAATATGTAAATAATTTGGCATTCTACAAACTCGATGAGGCAGTTTCACCGACTACTGAAAAATTTGAAAATATAGTCACCAACGTTTTCGCTCTACTGCAGTTGTCAATATAGTAAATGGACCCTCTGGAGTAAGTTAGATGGCCACCAAGGTTCACTGAATCTCCTTGCGGACATTATCTCCGGCGAGCGCGTGGAGCGGCGGGCGCAAGGAGATCTAGTTGACCTTGAACTAAAACAACAATTCATCATAGGTGATTGGCAACTCACCAGTCACCACGACGTTAGTAAATCAGAGTGGAAACTACAAGACGCGAGTTTGGCAAACGATACATAAAACACTTGTAAAAAACTACAAAATTAAAGTTATATCATTAAGAAGAGCACCTCGTGAAGCAGTTAATAATTACTATAATATTCTACATTAACGCCATAATATTTTTGTAAATTCATAAACTTTTTATTTTCTGTAACTGTTACAATTATTTCATGAGTTGTTCCTCTGAATTGAGATCTGAAAATAAACTTCATCTATCCTGAGAGAAACAAATCCGTTAAAGTCACAAGGCTTATTTGTGTGGTAGAGTACTAGTCAATCCTGTTGACACAAAACTCTTACAAAACAGCATTGACATAACTTAATATTAACTATACCTACATCCATAGATGTATTTCATCGGTTAGGTCTAGTACTTGAATCTAATTCTCTTGATATTATCATCTTACATAATGGTGATGAAAAGAGCAAGAGGATATGACAAGAGAATAACGGGCAACACCTATGTGGGGTATATTATTATATCTGTCATTAGTTTATTATATTATAATTCTTATTTAAAATAATACAAAAGAATGGAAACGAATAAGTTAAAACCATCATCTGAGTAAAGATACCACTTTAGAATGGTTAATAGACAATCCTTGTTTTGTATTGTTCGTTTGAATAATATTAGTGTTGATAGTCCGTCGTCTTTCAGCTCCAAAATAATGTCAGTACGGTCCAATTACGAAATCATTATAATTATGTTTAGAGAACGAAATTTTTAAATAATGTTTATTCCTTCATATTATATTTTTCTTTAAATGTGACTTGATCTACAATATTATATAATATAATTTTCTTTATTTTCCACTTTTATTAATTCGTAAACAGTGTCGACATTTTGAGGTTTATTCTAATTTTTAAGGCTAAATATAATATTTTTCAAGCTTCTTGCCCGTGTCAATAATCGTGGTTGAACCTGATTATAATGACTGTATACCAGAACGTAAAATCAATCTTTTAAGATATAGGTTAATGTTTCCTATAATAATAAAATTTAAATTAAGAAGTTCAAGTTGCCACAACATAGCATCAACATATACAGATAGTTAAGTCCACCACTTAGTATAGTTCTTAAATTTAAAAAAAAAAATGATTACACTTCTTGAAATCTACATTGGATATTTTGGAATATAATTTTTTTCAACGAGAATTCCATTTCCATTCCATTAAATTAATTAATTATTTTTAGATGATTTAATTGATAACTAAGTGTTGTGATAGATTCTTTGCAATGTGAAAAAATTTTCATCTCAATTATGTGCCTTGTGGAGAAGTCAATATGTTTAGTGATGTCCCCCCTTAACAGAAAATATATCTGTTATTTTGGGACACTTCACTGCACTTTTTGTCTTACCAGCAATTCACATTTCACTCTCTATAACTAACAATCTTGTGCAGGCCTAGAGGTTAAGCACTGCATTAGAGTATAGTAACAATTAATCACCTCAATATATTTAGTTCTTTTTTAGTGGAGTATTGTCAACACGAACAAGTATTGTACTGCATCGCCATAGAGTGGTGTATATGATAAACAATTATTATGTTTGATGGTCAAAAGTTGCTTGATCACCGAGGTTTGAGTACGCTAATAAAATAAGTCAAATAATAATAAAAATAATCATGGCTTGGCATAAAACTTATTTGCTCTAAAACACGTGTGAATTACTTTCTAACCTCAATATTTATATACACATATATTACAAACTTAGGTGTGTAATAAAAACAGAAATAATTTTGAATAAGAAAGTAATCCTCATAGTTAATAAGGTTTCTACACGACCCTTATTTACAACTGTCCGCGCCATCATAAAAGTTAGGGTCATCATTGAACCTGTCTTAGAGTATTATTTTTATAACAAACTATATGAGCGATGGGTAAGTATAACTAAAAGGGGGTTAAATATGTTGGTAGAATAATACTTCTAGGGAGCGTTTGTTTTGTCATTCAAGAATTTACAAAGCCATGACGTTCAGCCATCTTTGATTGTTACTACCTTAACTGTGGAAGGGTGGATTATCAAATAAATGCATTTTATATGATCACTGTAGGGTATAAAATATGTAGGAGTATTATCTACCTTAATGTGACCTAGAAAACTCCTGGAGTATTAAGGAAATATTATTAGTATATTGAAAACAATTGATTGTAACATCGTAGTTATAAGAGAAGATATTTTCCAGATGATTTTCTTGATAACAAATAATTATGCAGCTTGTAATACAATAAGACAGTATTGAAAAATATTGACTCCTATTTCTTCAATCATCGGAAATCAGCATGGTTAACATAACACCGCAAATAAAACCATCCGAAATTAAAGTATTCGTGTTATTGGGTAACTTAAAAAAATTATATCATTTTGTTGAATTGTTAATGAAGAATTGGTTTAAAGGATATAACTTATGGTAATAAAATACAGGAAATCAGAAGCAAGTTAATTTGACTTGTTATTATCATATTGATGAAGGTGTTTCCAGTATTTGCCATTCTTTACCTTATTTACGTCGATTATGTCGAATACTTATCAAGAAAATGATGGTTACTGGTTAAATGTAAGTTGAAATATAAAATTTAGTTCCTCATTAACATTGTTAGTTCTCATTAATGCATTGTTAAACCGTTTGCGATGTCATTGGTCTTCTGTGACGATATTGTACAGTACAAAAGAATCCTCTTCAACTCATCATTAGGCTTATACACAAGAGTGTTGCTAAATCATTATAACAGATACATTGAAACCATATTAGATTCGCATTTTAGCATCATAACAATGTTTTTGTTAATGGATTAAGGTGATTGTAATAATTAAATGCCATAGTAAAGTCATTTATATTTAGAGTTCCTTTTATTTGTGAATTTGAAAACTATTTAAAACATTAATTAATCAGAAATTTAACTTTGTTTTAAGAGTGGTCTACATTATTTTAGAACATCATGTGCAATAGGGTTACAGAGTATTTGGAACGCAGGGTTGTGTATATAGATAGCTGAGAATGTTTTAGGTAATCTACAGTAACACATTATTATATTTCAGATGATAACTTATTGATTATTATTATATTAATTTCAGCTAGCGGCTTCCCTAAGCAAGCTACACGGCATTGATTGTTCACTCACAATAACACATCGAGGCGAAGGTTAATAATAAAACAGCAAGAGTAGGTAATTTAGTACGAAGTATATTGTAGTATTAGTTTTAGTGAAATGTTTAAGAAGACATACACTGCTCTTGTCGATCAATAGGCCTGAGGTCCTATTTGTATTGCCTCGGCGCACATATTATATCAAACCAGTGCATTCTGTCGACATTTAGTGTAATAGCATTGAATTAAAAAATATGCGCTCAATAATATAGCGACTCATAATTAGATAACAGTACATCAATGTTTCGTCGTGGTCGACATTCATTTTCCACCACTCATATTCATTATCTCCAAGTCCATGGAGGTGGGAGCAGGTGTGTTGGTTACTCCCTGACAATCCTTGATGTCGTACTGTCCAAACAACTTTATACTTATCGGTCATGAAGTGACGCAAAGGCAGGAGATGTTGAAGGTTTTCAAACGTGCACACTACCTTGAGGTCCAAGTATTGGTGTATTACAAACTTTATTACAACCAATCAATTGTAGTAAGTGTATTATACTAGTTCACTGACTCCATGGAGCTCGTATAAGTGTACGACCAAATTTATAGCACCTCCAAGCTTGAAGCATGTGTTAACCACAGGAGTTTCATTAAGGGCGTATCTGAAACGTACACTGTGGCCTGCTTACCTATACTAACACCTATGCTAACTCGTATTCAGCAACTCTTCGACTGGTTGTGACGTCACTTTCATACTTGATTGGCATGCTAGCAATAAGTAGTCTAGCAAGCCAAAATACATTTTTGATACGCCCTAAGTTTTTAGAAACTTCTCGATAACTTTAGAGGTGAAAGCAAGTATATAACCACTCTGTGTGACAGCCGTATAAACCGTGTAACTTGTGGTACCGTAGTCTTATTCACAACATTCTGACAACCATGCAGGTATTATTTATTGCAATTCTTTAACATTCAAAGACAAGTTGCCACTCACTCTCTTTGCCAAGATCTTATCAACTGTTGATAACATTAGTAGTTACCTTACTTGTAAGTTGTTACATTAATACCGACTTAACACCACGAGAGTTGGAGACAGGCAACTACAAAGATCGGTAATCCAATGAAGACCAAACCACTTTACGTCACAGATCTTACCCAGATGACCGAATCTGGAATGTATCCACCTATTGATGTATGAACCCGTTTTCTTTTCATCTTTCTCAAACCATTCAGTCAGTTGTCGCTATACTTTAAATTTCTTTACAACATTTAATGTCTTTTAATATAAGTACAACTTTCTTCAAACAATCTCTTCAACAGCTTTATATAAACTTCTCGACATCCATGGAGCTTTTCAGTTTACAACCAACTTGAGGTCACCCATTAAGGCCTTGACCGGTAATTAAGTAACTTTCCTTCATCCATGTGATTGTGAGAATTACGAGTTAACTAGCAATTTCTTTACATCCATTAAAATATTAAATAGTAACATACAACTTATTTACATCAATATCAATATTAAACAGTTAACTACCATATTCTTTTATCCTCAAAGACTTAAACCAGTTTTCTAATCCCTTAGATCCTTTGCAACATAAATCAGTAACTTTGTTACATAAATTGCAGTATTTACCGGTTTAGAGATACTTCCTTCAGTTTACATCCATTTTGAAGAAAAATAAGAAATAAACTACCATAATTATTATTATGGAGGTAAAGACGTTCAAAAGAAAACGTATTTTCTTTGTTGGAAATATGAAACAGTTAAAGCATATTCTTTACATCATGGCAATTTTAAATGGTGAACTAGATTCCAATATGTCAACACCCATGGACGTTCCACCAGCTTAATCTTTACCAGCAGATTCGATTGCGACCACTTTACGAAATGTAACGAACCGTTTCAAACACATTGCCGATAAAACATTTCATTATTGCATTATGTTATAATTATCACAGAATTTTTAACGGAAATTATAAAATAACAATATATTTGTTTACATAAGTTGTACGTATATAGGCCGCTTGTTAACAATATCAAACTCAACTATAACACTTAACAGCCGGGCGTACAATTCACGCACAAGAACATGGTTATGAACAATCACTAACAACGACTAGAAACTATTCACATAATCATTAACACTTCTTAAATCTAAAAGCTTTTGAAAGTTTAGCCAGTTATCAATGAGTAATATTGCTTTTACAGCACACTGCGGTGTCGGTAATGTGTCTTGGGTCGATTGGAGAGGTGGCTGGCAGAGAGTTCCGTGGGGGCAATATTCACTGGTATAAATTGGACAAGAGAAACCCCAATGTGACTGTATGAATAACTCTTTCAGGATTTGACAACAAAATTGCGAACTAGATATTTTATTTGAATCATATTTTATGAAGGTGGTGTACGGGGTGCGAAACGGGCGAACGCTGCAATTGTTTCAAGGTTGGATGAAAAGGGGTGTAGCTAATGCAAACTTTGTAAAACAGCAACGGAGGGATGAGTGTGTCGTGTTGGGGGGGGGGGTTGGAGTGAGGGGCGTTAAACCGCAGAATAGCCATCTTTAACACGAGTAGACTAACCGTATTACATGACCTTGGATGTACAAGAGACGTTTAGAATCCTAGCCTCTCGCAGTCAACCTTTATAACCTTGATAACACAATCATATTTTAAGTTAAAGACGCGTATGTGTGTTTGTAGACCTCATAAAGGCATTATCTGCTTAACATTACAAAAATGGTTGCATTTAAAATTCCAAACGAATGGACATTCTACTACTAAATGGGTATTGCTCTGCTTTGCGAAGCAGTTCATATATTGAGCCTAATATAGTGGTTGCATTTTCCATCAAGTCTTTGGGGGTTAAGCGCGCCTTACTTAAGCTTTTGAATACTTGCGTTTTCGACCTTGTGCATTGATAAACGCTAGTACATGAAGCCACATGCAGCACACAACGATCAATGTATTGCTGGGATGCGGTATACGTTCCTTGAAACGATAAATTACAACCTTAACTGGAGTACGGTACGTAAAAAACAATATTTTTTTGCAAATACAATAACAACACATGGCATACCTGTGCAAACCTTTCGGAAAATATAAACTTAGAACAACACAACATCATACCGAGTTCTTTGTTGTGTGGTTAAAACATGTAAGGGAGGAACAGAAATCCTCCCGTAACCTTCGTCACCTCACTGTTGCGACCAAACCAGAAGAACGTTTTTCCCAAATGCCTCAACAATAATATCAGATTCACATCTAGTCTTCACCACGATATGGTGTGAGAGTGAGGCGAGTGTCGGTCGCCTCTAGCCGGGTGACGGGGAGGCGGGGCCCGCGGCTGCCCCCGGGCCGGGGTCACCCAAGGAGAGCGCTTGAACGATGCGCGGGTCGGCCTTACTACCCTCACGGAACTCTTCCAAGGTCAAGCGGTCGTCGTGGTTCTTGTCCATCTGGTCGAAGATCTTGTCTACTCGCTTCTGGGGCGTGTTCTCGTCTTCTGCCTGGGGCTGCTGACCCTGTACATAAAACACATACGCATCAGAACTTAAGTACTATAATATATACCTTTGAACTTAGATGGACTATTAATTCAAGTACAATCAAAGACAGTTATCTCAGAGATTGCACAATTACAATTTTTTTAGTGCACAATCAAGTAGGCCTACTCAGATATTAATGGCATTTTCAGAGAACCTTCAACACCTTCAATTTTTTTAGATACTTAATATAGATTTAAGTTGCCTACAATCAAATCAAGTGATCTTATAGGAATCACATAATAACAAATTGCTTTAAATGTAGGATTTTGGTTTATTTGGATTAAGGACGCGTCAACCATTAGGTCATAATGCACCACTCTATCCTAGGGGATATGGGGAGGAGGGACCCATGCTGGTCAGAACCAGCGACGGGTAAGGGGAGGAATGGGGGTTTCTCACGACGCGGTCGTCATCGTCTTTGTCATCGTTCGTTGCGTCATTGTCATCTTCGTAGGGGAGGTCGTCAAGGGAAGGGAGACGTGTCCCCGACGACGATTGCCAGAGCTCGCCTCTAGTTTGGGGAGTAAGATACTCCGCTCTTACTAGCTGATGTTTGCAAGCAGGGCCGTATTAAGGCATAGGCTAAGTAGGCTGGAGCCTGGGGCGCCAGCATTTGGGGGCGCCAAAGCGCCCCCACTCGGCTCCGTGGGCAAGGCGTCTAACTCCTTACAAACAACAACTAATAACTTAATATTATCGACAATATCATGCTAAATCTAGTAAAATGCTCCCATTTGCTATGTCAAAAATCAAGATTTTCTGGGGCTATACGCCCCAGACCCGCACTAGCATGGGAGGCATCCCCGCCGAAGCTCCCATTGTACCAAAATTTATACTTTTTCCAAAACCATTGTTTCATGGCCAGTTCTACTAGGAAGCTTCGCAAACGCTTTTTCAGGCGCGTTGTTGGATGAGCGTAATTTTATAAAAACGAAAAAAGGGTAATATTGCGATTTTTATGAGAAATAATTTTTTATTGCGCTCAAAAACGTGGCAGTTCTAAGTTCAAAGATTTAAAAGGCCTCTAAAAAATATCATCACAATTGGAGTATTGGTTTAGCCGGAATCGTGTTAGCAAACACACAAAAATACAAACAGTAAATTCAAGAAAAACGAAAAAAAATCTTAAAATTGTGAATTTTGGAAAAATAATTGTTCAATTGCGCTCAAATTTCAAAAAAATATACGAATTAATAAAATTAAGGTTCTATGAAAAATCATAACAATCGGATACAGTTTGTAGGTGTTACAAGTCGAAGAAATTTTAAAAAACGATAAAAGCGTAAAATAGCAATTTTCGTGAGAATTAATATTTCGATTGCGCTCAAATTACACACGAATATATTAATTCAAAAATTAAGATTCTGTGAAAAATCATTACAATCGGAATCAGATAAAGAATGTGGGTGTTCTAAGCCGAAGAAATTTAAAAAAATCAAAAAATTGCGATTTTCATGAGAAATAATTTTTCGATTGCGCTAAAAAACGTGGCAGTTCTAAGTTCAGAGATTTCGAAGACCTCCAGAAAATTTCATCGCAATCGGAGTATCAGTTAGCCGAAATCGTATTAACAAACACACAAAAATGAAAACAGAAAAAAAAATAATAAAACAATCCGGATTTTTTTCTTCATTATAGTAGAATGAAATTTTCGCTTCGCTCGCTACGCTCTTCCAAAAAGTGTTTTATTGCCCCCCGCCCCTCCCCCCCCCCTTAAATGCACTTCCGGCACCACTAACAGTTTAAATTACGATCACATCATTGACACATTTGCCAAGGAAAAGGAAAAAAAATTGCTTGCCAATGCCTGATTTGCGCGACTACAACGGACGAGTTTATACAAATTACAAATTATACAATGTGGTGGTCGAGTTGAATTGCTAGTTACTAGTTACATACTTTTTCTTTTTAAGCTAAAGTGCATGCATATTATGTTTTTCAGTATGTTGAAATTAAGGAGGGGGGGGGGGGCGTGTTTTTGTTTTAAGCCTATGGGCGCCAAATGTCTTAATCCGGCCCTGTTTGCAAGGTGGACTTTTTCTCTTGAATCGCCTTGCACGATTAGCAGAGCCATGCTCTGGGCCAATTCTACCTCGGAGGGATGATAGAACGACAACGTGAGAAACTAGAGCGCCCCAACCGGTTGTTCACATTGCGCCGCCTGTGATATTAAAAGTAAATGACATGGGTTAATGGTGTGTTTGATGACTATATTGTTTTCTAAGAGTATATATAAGAAAAGAAAATGATGGTGATGATAGTAATAGCATAACAAAAGTTATTGATAAGCCGCACTCTCATCCGTCAACGCGACTATAAGCGAAGCGGTTGCGTTTTGAATGGAAGCAAAACGAAGCAGAGGTCTGGTATTGACTCATTTTCCATGCGACTCTCTAACGAGACAATGCCATGAATTTGTTGTTGTTGTTGGTAAACCAATTAAAAGTTTGTGTACTGCTCTGAAAATTAGGAATATTACTCAAAAGTAAGAGTTACAAGCTAACAGACTGGCATTTGTCAAACTAATACACCATTCTCAACTTTGTAGTGATTACAACTATGTCGCCAGTTTCTAGAGGAGAGCAATGCTGCGCCACAACTAAATACCAACAACAAAACTTAAACGAGTCACCAAAGTCCAACTCAGTGTTTTGTAGAGAATTGAATACAAAGTTTGATCGTTTTTTCCCAACTCATGTGGCTTATGGTAGGACACTTTGTGTAATGGGGCTAAGCTCTAATACTTATACCCCCAGCAATGTGATTGTTAAATGTCATTTTGTAATAAATAAATAAAAAATGAAAAAACTCGAATTGAGAAAAGGTTTATTATAGAGTAAATGTCTAGTGTATGACCGTTTGCACAACCACCAAATTTATTAATATAGGGCTAGTTTTCTTACATAAACTAAATATTCTTGATTATACATTCATATTTTATCGAATTTTTTGTTGTTTATTTGAATAAAGGGCTAAAAAAATTCGATAAAATATGAATGTATAACTTATTAAGAATATTAAGTGTATGTATGAGAACGATAATATGAAGCTTTGCGAGCTGTGCAAACGGTCATATCAGACGTTTACGAACGTTTGCACAACTCGCAAGGTTTCTTAATTAATTTGTATGAAAACATTCGTGCAAGTGACTTTTATATAATCCATAAATAAAAAATACGACTCAACAGGGGATTTTCCCAAGATCTTCCGCTTGCCTAGCGGACGCCCTAACCAAAAAACTATTTCGCCAAAATGTAAAACTTCTGGATTATTTGTTTATTTGTTTATTTGTGGCTACATTACAACAGGACGCAATGTTCCACAAGTGCAATTTACCAAATATTACATAGGGTAACAAAACAATACAAAAAACTATTGATGCTTAGTAATGTTTAAAACAGTACTGACAAGATCTGTCGGCCTTTAAAACTTACCAACTATCACATATCGTAGAAGTGGATTTTGTAATTTTATTTAATTATAGTAATAAACTTATTATAATAACAAACTTTTATGGTCTTCAGTAACTATAATAACACATTTTAAATTATATTACCACTTTTATCAACTATTTAATTCAATCCCTCATTCCTTACAGTTACACCATAAATATTTTTTAAACTTCTGTTTTATGGTATAAGTTTTTATAAAAGTTCTTAATTCCACGGACAGTATATGGCTATATGGTATTTATTTTCACTCTACTTGCTGAAGACTAAAATGCGAAGCGAATTGACTTTGATTGACAACAATCTTAAAATTAAAACCAATGCAAAAAACTTTAAATATTTTTATTAGTCAATATGCTCTCAATTTATTTCAATATAAACGAAAAGTAGAAAGACCAAGGGAGAAGAGGGAATAATGGATTCCAGGAGTCAATGAAGAGCGCGGTGAATAGTGGGACCTATTGACAGAAGTTAAGCTGCTGTGGGAAAGTGGAAAGACTAGGGTAAATTGCAGGAGAAGCAGATGCAGGATGAAGATGAAGAGTCGCTGCACCCGGCAAACCTCGAACAAAACAGTGTTAGACCTACGCCTTATATCGGTGAAAGAACACCACTCACTCTGACATTTTTGAAAATGAGTTTGAGATTACTATATTATTATTATTTAAACAAACATTCACATATCGATGGTGAAGAACCAAATCAACCAATACCTTCTATCTGCCATTTTCTGCCAAAATGAGATGTTGGTGTCTATGGATACAAAAAATTATTTCGAATTTTTTGGTGCTAATAGTATCTAACAATGCTTAAAAATCTCCAGAAGAGACATATAGTACTTCCTTACATCAATATCTCCTATCTGCCACCGCCAACTTGTTACTTTTTTAAAATCAGTTTTAATGCTCTCCTGAACAATTTGCTTTTTGGCAGATAGAAGGTATTGGTTCTTCACCATCGATATGCCTTTTGAGCTTTTGATTCGATTTTGTTAATGTTACAAACAATTCAATTTGTTTCAATTCAACATCACCTGATAACCATATTATTGAACCAAGTAGATGACAGAGTAATTAAGACGTGAGAAACTAAAGCGCTTCAACCGTTAAGGTCAAATTACGCCACCTGTGATATTGAACGTTAATAGAATGAGTTAGTGGTGTGTTAGATGATTATATTGTTTTATAAGTGTATACATATAACAATAGAAAATGATGGTGATGATGGTATAAGCAATAAAAAAAATATTAATTTAGAATGGGAATAAATATATTAAAGAAATGTGTATGATGGGAATTACATTTTGTTACATAAATTCATTTGAATGAGGAATTTAGAAAGTTTTTGCCGTTATCGTATGATAGAAGTTGTTCATATTGGGAGAGATCAAATTGCGTGCGCAATGCATCATGTATGATACATTTTGTTTATGATGTACAGTTTAAGGTACATAACGTATGTTCCATCTGGGAACAACTATTTTCCTGGCTAAGAGATATCCGTGAGTTAGGCGTGTGTGGCCTATTTGTATTCTGAACACCACCTTTTCCCTAAGTGAGAGTCGACACGCATGAGGAAGAATTTTATTAGTCAGTGTGGGCATCACACTACGCAACTTGTTATTTTGTACCACATCCCGAGATGTTTGTCGCAAATACAACAATCGTTGCTTGCATCAACTCTTGACATATGAAACGAGAACTAGATTGAAATCAATGTCGCAACATTAAATTTCGTTCATGTTATGTGAGAACTCTCCTAGTAGGTGACTGATTTGGAATATTGTGAGAATAATGAGGAAATGACCGAGGTCTAACGCAATATGTTTATCAGTATGTAGGTGACCCAGTTCGAACCGCACAATCTCATTCCACTGATTACAGAACAATATCAATTATCTCTTCTCTTGTTTTCCTTTAGCTATTATTATGAACGCGTACATCAACGCGCAACTGGTTGACCGGGGTGGAATCTCGAGTTTCTTTTTTTCTTTATTTGGATTAAGGGTGCGTCAACCGCTAGATCATAATGCATCATAAGTACCCCGGGCCAAGACGAGCAACTCTCAGTTTCTCACTGCGATTTTATTTAACACTCATTGAAACCCGTATCAGTATCATACTACATCCACCGTTACATTGACTATCGTTTTCCTCATGGCTAGTCAGGAACTTCATTTCTCCTGCAAAAACAATCACACCTTATTGAGCTAATTGGATGAGCGTAGCGAGCGTAGCGAGCGAAGCGAAGATTCCATTTCACTACACTGGAAAAAAAAATCCGGAATGTTTTTTTTTTTTTTTTTTTCTTTCTTTTTGTATTTTTGTGTGTCTGTTAACACGATTCCGGCTAAACCGATACTCCGATTGTGATGAAATTTTATGGAGGCCTTCGAAATCTCTGAACTTAGAACTGCCACGTTTTTGAGCGCAATCGGGAAATTTTTTCTCATAAAAAACGCAATTTTACGATTTTTTTCGAATTTTAAAACATTTCTTCGACTTATAACTCCTACATGCTTTATCCGATTGTAATGATTTTTTCACAGAACCTTTATTTTATGAATTAAAATATTCGTGTAAAATTGAGCGCGATCGAATAACTATTTCTTATGAAAATTTCATTTTTGCGAACTTTTCTTTTTTAAAAATTACGATTAATTAAAAAAATAAAGTTAATTTTTTATTTAATTTCATTTATTTAAAAAAAAATCTTCGGCTAATTAATGATTTTTTCACAGAACAACAGTAAAAATCCGCGTAACACATGGCAACTTAGTGCACCAATTACGCTCATCCAACAACGCGGCGGGACTTAAGCGTTTTCCTAGTAATAATATACAGTCATCGAAAAATGCGCGTGGTAGGCCTAACTTTTTTGATAGTTTTTGGTTTATTTGGATTAAGGACGCGTCAACCGTTAGGTCATAATGCACCACTCTAGCCTAAGGGGGTGGGGGGGGGAGGAGTTGCCCATGCTGGTCAGAACCAGCCACGGGTAAGGGGAGGAAGGGGGGTTTCTCACGTCGCGGTCGTCATCGTCTTTGTCATCGTTCATTGTGTCATTGTCATCGTCGCCAGGGGGTCGTCAAGGGAAGGGGGCAAGGTCCCCGACGACGATTGCCAGAGCTCGCCTCTAGTTTCGGGGAGTAAGGTACTCCGCTCTTTCTAGCTGATGTTTTGAGAGTTGGACTTTTTCTCTTGTCTCGCCTTTTACGGTTAGCAGAGCCATGCTCTGGGCTAATTCTACCCCGGGCCCAGACGGGGGAACTTTTTTGATAACAGAGTGTGATAAGCTTTTGACGACGACGTGAGACACTAGGGCACTTCAACCGGTTAGGTCATATTGCGCCGCCTGTGATACTGAAAGTTGATGAGATGAGTTAAAAGTGTGTTGATGATTTGATTGTTTTCAAGTATAAGAAAATAAAATGGTGATGATGATAGTTATAGCAAAACAAAAGTAATTTATGTGATTGGAAAATTATAATAAATACTAGGAAAACGCTTAAGTCCCGCCGCGTTGTTGGATGAGCGTAATTGGTGCATTGAGCTGCCATGTGTTATGCGGATTTTCTGTTGTTCTGTGAAAAAATCATTACTTTGTTGAAGATTTTTTTAAATAAATTTAAATAAATTTAAATAAAATAAAAAATAAACTTTAATTTTAAATTTTTTTTAAATAAATCGTAATATAAAAAAAAGAAAAAATTCGTAAAATTGCGATTTTCATAAGAAATAATTATTCGATTGCGCTCAAATTTCACACGAATATATTAATTCATAAAATTAAGGTTCT
This sequence comes from Sweltsa coloradensis, assembly GCA_024449915.1. Lineage (NCBI taxonomy): Eukaryota > Metazoa > Arthropoda > Insecta > Plecoptera > Chloroperlidae > Sweltsa > Sweltsa coloradensis. The sequence goes on from JAMZAV010002046.1 coordinate 71,662, forward strand.
GTGAAAAAATCATCACAATCGGTTAAAGCATGTAGGTGTTATAAGTCAAAGAATTGTTTTAAAATAGAAAAATAAAACGTAAAATTTCGATTTTCATGAGAAAAAAATTTTCGATTGCGCTCAAATTTCACACGAATATCTTAATTCATAAAATTATGGTTTTGTAAAAATTTCATTAAAATCGGATAAAGCATGTAGGTGTTATAAGTCGAAGAGATTTTCTAAAAATCCAATAAAATTGTAAAATTGCGATTGTCATGAGAAATAATTTTTCGATTGCGCTCAAAAACGTGGCAGTTATAAGTTCAGAGATTTCGAAGGTCTCCAGAAAATTTCATTGCAATTGGAGTATCGGTTTAGCCGGAATCGTGCTGACATACGCACAAAAATACAGAAAAAAAAGTTAGAAAAAAAACATTCCGGATTTTTTTCTCCAGTGTAGTAAAATGGAATCTTCGCTTCGCTCATCCAAAAATAAATGTGTTTGATGTAAATTAGGAAACGCCAAAGTCGTTGTTAAACGAGTGAGTTAGCCAAGTGTTTCACTTCTAAAACCGGACCGTCTGGTCACCTTACAGGAACTCACTCTGCTTGCCACAATAATTATTTAAATTGAACATTCAAAATGCGAATCGTATTCAAAACGTATTAGCGTGAAACATTAATAAATTTCCAAGATTCAGCGAAATTACCTAATTTTTATTTCCCATTTAACACCCCTCAAAAATAATATGTGGGTGTAAAAATATAAAAAAGTTAGAACTGACGGGTATCGAATCCCATCCATTCGTGCGGTAGGCTATGGTTACCACTAGGCCATGCAGGCCACGTCAACAACGTCCCGCTAACTGCTACAAAACAAATGCCATTGATATTATTAAAAATCACATTTTTATTTATTGTAGGCTTAAATCGCAGTGGATCAAGCTGACTTTGTTAACAGTTCTTAGTAAACTCGTACCGGATGTCTGTTTAAAATTTCAGCGCAATCTGTTCAGCGGTTCGGCTGATTTTCGACGTACAGACAGACAGAATCACAGAATGGGAGCCGTTTGAGTTGAATGGAGACACTCAGTCGCTCCGCTCCCTCGTTTAATTAAATTTTATTAAATAGATTACTCTTTGGATGAGAAATTTTGAAAGTTTGTCGCCGTTATCATATGATAGAAGTTCTTCATATGATTGGGAGGGATCAAATTGTTTGCGCAATTCATGATATTTGGTACATTATGCTAGCATATGATGTACGGTTAAAGGTACATCACATGTGTCACATCTGGGAATAACCTTTTCTCTGGTTAAGAGATATCCAGTTAAAGAAACGTTAAACTGTTTTAGCTGGTAACTGCGGCATTGGATTCATTTGATTCACGTAAAATTCAATAAAAAAACGAGAAAAAAAATCATTCACGCTTACAAGAGAGTTAGCATATCCTCTGTTGTCAATATAATATATAGAACACTAAATGTAGAAAATATAGTTATTTTTCTACCGTTCCTTTCAAGGTTTCAAGGAGCACGCGCTCTTTTTGTACGGTTTTCCAACATCCAAAGTGAGTACTTTAAATGCACAAATAATAGACCATTTATATTCACTTAAATGTCGATCGAAAGCTTTCAACTCTTAAAAAACGTATTTTTTCCTTACCAACGACGAGTGGTTTTATGTCTAATCAATTTCCCCACCCTTGCACGCCATCGTCTTTACATCCGCGTTTCTTGTTTTCGGCATTGACGGATACTTTCAACAAGTGAAACCGACTCTGGTTATCTATCACCGACGTACTTCTTACAGTAGTTCCCTTTCGTACCAACCAGGTCTGTTTCGTACGTCGCCCCCCTATTGTGAGGTATCGATTACCTAGGATCTGTCTGCCTGTGTGGCGGAGAGAGGACGCGACCGCGGGACTCCCTCCAAGGTCACTCCCAGGGGGCGAACAAACACGGCACGGTCAATAACACCCATACACGAAAACAACGCCGCACAAATACCATACCTTCAAACCTGAACAATGCGGCAACACTTTTATTGATATACATGTCGTAGTCAAATACAAGAACAAAAAGGAATTTGCATGAGAGTATTTTATTGTTCTATTAGTTTAAAGTCACCTACCAAAATGAACTTAATTCGGATAATTTAGAAAATATTTAATGATGGGATATGAAGTTTCCCCACATATATTTTACCAGCTCACGCAATGACTACTAACATCACTTTTTGTTTTCCTGATTTTCTTAGATTCTGAAGCATATTTTCAAATCTCGTTTGATCAAATATGTTCAAAATTCTAAATTAACGTTTTAATTTTGTAACATTGATGTTTGCTTTTGCCCGTTTATTAATACTAGGAAAACGCTTAAGTCCCGCCGCGTTGTTGGATGAGCGTAATTGGTGCATTGAGCTACCATGTGTTATGTGGATTTTCTGTTGTTCTGTGAAAAAATCATTCCTAAGTTGAAGATTTTTTTAAAATTAATTTAAATTAAATAAAAAATAAACTTTAATCTTTAATTTTTTTAATTAATCGTAATTTAAAAAAGAAAAAAAATCGTAAATTTTCGATTTTCATAAGAAATAGTTATTCGATTGTGCTCAAATTTCACAAGAATATATTAATTGATAAAATTAAGGTTCTGTAAAAAAATCATTACAATCGGATAAAGCATGTAGGTGTTAAAAGTCAAAAGAATTGTTTTAAAAAAGAAAAAAACACGTAAAATTTTGATTTTTATACGAAATAATTTTTCGATTGCCCTCAAATTTTACACGAATATCTTAATTCATAAAATAAAGGTTCTGTGCAAAAATCATTAAAATCGGATAAAGCATGTAGGTGTTATAAGTCGAAGAAATGTTTTTAAAATCGAAAAAATCGTAAAATTGCGATTTTGATGAGAAATAATTTTTTGATTGTGCTCAAAAACGTGGCAGTTCTAATTTCAGAGATTTCGAAGACCTCCATAAAATTTCATCGCAATCGGAGTATCGGTTTAGCCGGAATCGTGTTAACAAACAGACAAAAATACATAAAAAAAAAAGAAAAAAAAACATTCCGGATTTTTTTCTCCAGTGTAGTGAAATGGAATCTTCGCTCCACTCGCTACGCTCGCTACGCTCATCCAAAAAGTAAGTAAAATCATTATTTTGATATACACAAGTAGCAACACTACTTCCACCATGAAAACGATGAACTGAAATGAGTTCCAAGCCACAGATGTGATATCAACAACTCAACATTTGGACATTTATGCGGGGAACAAAAAAATCGTGGCAATGGAATCAACAATTTAAATTTGATTCTTACAAATTTGCAACTATAAGGTTCTTGATGGACCTCTTGTAAAGTGCTCATAAACATTTCATTAATGAGCCGCTTGGGTTATATCCTATAAGCACATCTTTTTTGTGTGTCATTTTTGGATTCTTAATTCATTTTAGTTCTATTATTACAGAGAAATCGAATTTTAGAGACACATGCTAGGTATGACCGCAGCCCGTCCATAGTTCAACCTAATGGAGCAAATTGCATCAACGAACATCATGATAATTTCACACCACATAATAATTATCTATTAATCAGAGTAGTAATCACTCTATTTGAGGGAGAAGCAGGATTAACTGATTAGTCCAGGAAATTAATTAATTTGAATTGTTTAGAGCTTAGAGCCTTAGGTACAATCTACACGTTTAGCTAACGCCATCTCAATTGTGACAATTTTATGCTGTATTCACTACAGGATTAGTAATTAAACCTCAGGCTGTCATAATCACCGTTTATACGTTCTGTGTTATTGTAAGGATTAACATAGTTATTAGTGTATACATTAGTAGTTTTTTAAGTATTTGTAATCAATGGTTGTTTTAGCAAGAGTAAATTTATGTTCCATCTACAATAACAATCTTTTCAATTATTTAAAATAAAATAAAATACAACTTCGGCTGCGGATAAGCTCTAAGTTTCCCGTTTGTTGCCTGTGTCACTGACAAGTAAGTTGAAGTAATAAATGTGCATAGAAAGTAATTCGAGAATCCCGGGATTCATACTGAATTAAAACATCGGCATACATATGTAAGAAACTACATCCAATCACATCACCGACTTGTACGAAGAAACTGTTATTGAAGGCGTCAGAGAGAGAGAGATATATAGATAGATAGATAGATATCCGTCTTTATTTAGGCGGGGATTAAAGCCAGTTAGGCTTTATCTTCCAAGAGAGAGGGGGGGGGGGGTAGCGAGAGTGATAACGCGTACGAAAAAGCTGACTGGAGATCTTATGACCGTAACATTGTTGTGCATTCATCATTGTGTACTTCGATGTTGTATCCGTAGTGTACGTTTTATTAAAGTGTAGTGATTATTCGAGAACGTTTATATTTGTGATTGATCGTAAACATTCTTTGGCCTGACCAACGACCTGACACTATGTACTAAACTGTGTGTACTATGGACAATTCTGATCACGACGACGTGAGAAACTAGGGCGCTTAAACCGGTTAGGTCAAATTGCGCGGCCTGTGGTATTGAAGTTAAAAAAATGGGTGTATGGTGTGTTTGATGATTATATCGTTTTCTAAGTTAAAAGAAAAGAAAAATGGTTGAGGTAATAGAAATAACAATTTTTTTTTTTTATTTGATTGTAAATAAACAAATAGATAATAGACATGTGTTTGATGTGAATAAAATTGTACTTAATAAATTACTTCGATTGAGAAATTTTGAAAGTTTGTCGTCGTAATCATATGGTAAAAATCTTTATATATTTGGTCACAGGTAACGATTTTTCATCCCTTTTTTTATCCTATCCTGTCCGTACCACCAGGTCACTAAAAAGTATCATCCTTCTTGAAGGACAATGCCAACCAGAAAACGCATTGCAATCGAACGTAATGTACGGTTTCTGTTGTGAGACGTGTCACACGCACAGACGGACGGACGGACGGAGAGAAAGTGATGCCTTATGAAATAATTTGTAAATAATTTGCAAATACAACATTAATTTACAGTAATTTTAAAATTCAAGTTAGCACAATAACGTCCTAGTGGATTTCTCGTTAAGCGTTTCCAACGAATGCTTATTTCACATTCTAGGTTGGATTAAGATATTTCAGAGTTTTATATTACATAACGACATTTTCCACGTACGATTTCTCTATTATTTAAATACTTCTGACCCGGGCACACTGGAGTAGCATTTGAAAAGTTGTGTGAAGGTTACTCACACACCCATCAACAGAGTAATTTCCTTGTTTATCACTTCGCAGCACTGCCAATAAACTTTCGACGGCTAGTCGATTTACTATTCAGAGCCGGTAACGCACATAAACCTGTAACTATCTAGCTATTTTCCAGCACTTTTATGCCAAGCGTGCCACTGTGAGGGCTTTCTCGGATACAGACCCACTACACAGTAAACTTTATAGATCTCACCGATAAAATAACAATGGCATGGATCTCTAAGCTTTATTTTTACTGACAACTCCTATTGATGATGGGTTAGTCCTCTACACATCCTTGAGGAGAATTAAGATTCCTCCGAGCATGTCTGAAACTATATACTAACATCATATAAGAACGGTGTAAGAATATTTCACTATTGGTGGAGGTGCCGGGTCTTTCTAAGGGATCTATATTGCACATGGGTAAGTGTGTTTGGTTGGTTTCAGATAAGAAGAAACTGCCGAGGATCGCAGCACTGTCGTCTAACTGGCACTGGTTAGTTAGTTATTATTAATGTTGTTTTGGCACTCAACAGTAGAGTTATCAGTGCCATTTCAAGTGTATTGGAATCTTCCAATTTTCCTTTTTCCATAATTGTGGATTACCACCATGTTTCTTCCCTCCAAGGAGGAACGTAAGGAAGACCGCCGGGTGTTAATGGAAGGAGTGAGGATGTTGGATAGGTGTGGTTTTCACAGGGTGGAACGGAGGATGCTCGTTGCAGAGAGGGCCTACAAGTATGGAGAAGAAAAAAGTGCAAGAAAAATAAATATAAAGTAAGGCTGTGTGATGAAGAAAAGTGTGATTAAAAGTTTGCAGCGAGAGCTCTCTCTGCAACACGCTACCCAACCGGCTAGAGCTCAGCCCTTAGTTTGGGGAATACACTACTCCCCTACTTACAAGCAAACCACACGGGAAGGTAGCGAGTGGACGGATTTGGTTTATTGAATTAAGGACGCGTAAACCGTTGGGTCATAATGCACCACTCTAGCCTAGGGGACATGGGGAGGAGGGGCCCATGCTGTTTAGAACCAGCCACGGATAGGGGGAGGAAAAGGGGGATCTTACGCCGCAGGCGTCATCGTCTTTGCATGTCGTATTTGTCATGGTCATCGTCGTCTGGGAGGTCGTCAAGGGAAGGAGGAGAGGTCCCAGACGACGATTGCCAGAGCTCGCATCTAGTTTCGGGGAGTTATATACTCCTCTGTTACTAGCTGATGTTTGCGAGGTGGACTTTATCTCTTGAATCGCCTTTTACGATTAGCAGAGCCATGCTCTGGGCCAAATTGTGAGAGGGAGGGGGAGAGAGAGAGATAGAGACGGTAGCGAGAGAAAGGGTGTTTTTTGGTTTATTTGGATTAAGGACGCGTCAACCGTTAGGTCATAATGCACCACTCTAGCCTAAGGGGGGGGGGGGAGGAGGGGAAGATGCTGTCAGAACCAGCCACGGGTAAGGGGAGCAAGGGGGCTTTCTCACGTCGCGGTCGTCATCGTCTTTGTCATCGTTCGTTGTGTCATTGTCATCGTCGCCGGGGGGTCGTCAAGGGAAGGGGGCAAGGTCCCCGACGACGATTGTTAAAGCTCGCCTCTAGTTTGGGGAGTAAGATACTCCGCTCTTACTAGCTGATGTTTGCGAGGTGGACTTTTTCTCTTGAATCGCCTTTTACGATTAGCAGAGCCATGCTCTGGGCCTATTCTACCCCGAAACCAGACAGAGAACGGGTATCGAGAGCAAATCCGCGTACGAGTAAGCTGACTGGAGATCTTATGACCGTAACGTTTATTATGTATTCATCATTGTGTATTTCGAAGTTATATCCGTAGTGTTCGTTTTATTAAAGTTTAGTGATTATTCGAGAACGTTTATATTTGTGATTGATCGTAGACAGTAAATTTTGCGGCCTGACCAACGACCTGACACTATGTACTAAACTGTGTGTACTACAGACATGATAAAAATACCGTCAACGACGACGTGAGAAACTAGGGCGCTTAAACCGGTTAGGTCATATTGCGCGGCCTGTGATATTGAAAGTTTAAAAAAATGGGTTTATGGTGTGTTAGATGATTATATCGTTTACTAAGTTAAAAGAAAAGAAAATGGTGGTGGTGATAGAAATGACAATGATTTTTTTTTCATTTGATTGTAAATATATAAATAGATAGATAATGGATGTGTTTGTGTGAATAACAAATTGTATTAATAATTATTTTGAAAATTTTTGAAACGTTTTGTCGCCGTAATCATATGTGGTTAAAGTTATTCATATAATGGGTCACGGGTCACGATTTTTTATCCTTTTATTTAGACTATTCTGTCCGTACCACCAGTCACTAAAAACATTTAATCATATTTCTTAATGACAATGCCAACCAGAAAACGCATTGCAATCGAACGTAATGTACGGTTTCTGTTGTGAGACGTGTCACACGCACAGACGGACGGACGGACGGAGAGAAAGTGATGCCTTATGAAATAATTTGTAAATAATTTGCAAATACAACATTAAGTTACAGTAATTTTTAAATTAAACTTAGCACAATAACGTCCTAGTGGATTCCTCGTTAAGCTTTTCCAACAAATGCTTATTTCACATTCTAGGTTGGATTCGGATATTCCAGAGTTTTATATTACATAACGACATTTTCCACGTACGATTTCTCTATTATTTAAATACTTCTGACCCGGGCACACTGGAGTAGCATTTGACAAGTTGTGTGAAGGTTACTCACACACCCATCAACAGAGTAATTTCCTTGTTTATCACTTCGCATCACTGCCAATAAACTTTCGACGGCTAGTCGATTTACTATGCAGAGCCGGTAACGCACATAAAACCTGTAACTATCCAGCTATTTGCCAGCACTTTTATGCCAAGCGCGCCACTGTGAGGGCTTTCTCGGATACAGACCCACTACACAGTAAACTTTATAGATCTCACCGATAAAATAACAATGGCATGGATATCAAAGCTTTATTTTTACTGACAACTCCTATTGACGATGGGTTAGTCCTCTACACATCCTTGAGGAGAATTAAGATTCCTCCGAGCATGTCTGAAACTATATACTAACATCATATAAGAACGGTGTAAGAATATTTCACTTTTGGTGGAGGTGCCGGGTCTTACTAAGTTTTTTTTGTTTATTTGGATTAAGGACGCGTCAACTGTTAGGTCATAATGCACCACTCTAGACTAAGGGGGGTGGGGAGGAGTGGCTTATGCTGGTCAGAACCAGCCACGGGTAAAGGTAGGAAAGGGGGGGGGGTTCTCACGTCGCGGTCGTCATTGTCTACGTCATCGTTCGTGGTGTCATTGTCGTCATCGTCGTCGAGGGGTCGTCAAGGGAAAGGGGTAGAGATCCCCGACGATGACTGCCAGAGCTCGCCTCTAGTTTCGGGAAGTTATTTACACCCCTGTTACTAGCTGATGTTTGCGAGTTGGACTTTTTCTCTTGAATCGCGTTTTATACGATTAGCAGAGCCATGCTCTGGGTCAATTCTACCCCGGTTTATTTAAATAAGGGACGCGTCAACCGTAAGGTCATAATGCACCACTCTAGCCTAAGGGGGGGGGAGGGGCCCATGCTGGTCAGAACCAGCTACGGGTAAGGGGAGGAAGGGGGGTTTCTCACGTCGCGGTCGTCATAGTCTTTGTCATCGTTCGTTGTGTCATTGTCATCGTCGCCGGGGCGTCATCAAGGGAAGGGGGCAAGGTCCCCGACGACGATTGCCAGAGCTCGCCTCTAGGTTCGGGGAGTAAGATACTCCATTCTTTCTAGCTGATGTTTGCGAGGTGGACTTTTTCTCTTGAATCGCCTTTTACGATTAGCAGAGCCATGCTCTGGGCCAATTCTACCCCGGGCCCAGACGGGGGGTGGAGGTGCCGGGTTTTACTAAGGGTTCTATGTTACATGGGTAAGCGTGTTTGGTTGGTTTTATATAAGAAGAAACTGCCGAAGGATCGCAGCCCTGTCGCCTTACACTGGCCATTGGTTAGAAAATTACAATTCACATGGCAGGTCTCTAGAACTATTGGTATTTAGCATTAAAACTGCTTTCGAAAATGATTTTTTTTCTTTCAGATATTAAAATTGGTTTATAGTATGTTTGCTATAAAAATTTAGGTTTACTATTTTCTTAATACAATTTTAATCTATTTGCAAATTTTAGGAATGATTGTCATTGTGCCATAAAATGGGTGTAATGATGTATTCAATTGCGATTTTAAATAAATCAGTAGTAGAATTAAACCATCTTTACGCCATCTTCTGGCAATGCTCTGTGCAGAAAATTACCCAATCAGCTGATTATCTGGGCTCCAATCTTAATACGAAGGAATAGGTTAAAAAGAAACATTTGGTTTAATGTTACTCATTTAGGTAAACTCGAGTGTCCTGTCTGTACACACCAAAGTGTTTTCCAGTTCGATTAGACCAGCTGTTCAATAATCGACACCATTTAATATGTAAACTGGAAAAGCGTTAATTTACTAGTGTAATGAATAACGCCTTCCTAACACAACTGGGAAATTACTGTGGGTGGTGAATCTATTATGCGGCTTTGTGTCCGAGTATGCCTGGCGCTCGACGCGACGCCTAGCGGGCAAACAACATACTCCGAGGTATCGAATACTTGAAGGCTTTGAACATGGCTTTGAACTACATGCGAGGCGGGTTGGTCGCGTGAGGACTTTTTATGAGGGTTTCTAAGGGCGTGCGTTGAAATAGATTGTACGTAATAAGAAAGTAATTTTATTTGTATTTTTCTTTAAATACCCAAGAATAAACTTAATTTTAAGATACGTAACTGGAAACTGTTTTTAGAATTACACACTCATTTTCATGGACCTGTACGATTATTAATACGCTGAAATTACACGTTTTTAATTATTAATATGTGTTTTAAATAATGCAGTATAATGACATGTTAACAGGCATGTGTATGTCAAGGATATCTAGTAGGTAAACGGAAACGCCATAGTCGTTGTTAGACGAGTGAGTTGGTTTACGACGTTGGTGTTTTCTTAGTAAAATAACAAGATCATATACTTTATTTATAAAACGCCTTTAAAGAACATTTTTTTTAAATCATAAAATACTTTGAAAAACACAACCCGTACGAGGCAAGATTGCAAGTTTCACTATTTCCTCGCAGAATTTGGCGAAACCTTGAGCGTGCAAGATTCGGTACACCTTGACCACTGCATGCATTCACCGTTTGACATTCAAAACATGATTCTATAAAAATGTTTTCTTTAAGAACAAAAGCCATCGCCGTTAAATTGCTTGGTTTTAATCGTAACAGATTTTTCTGAATAAGCAAACAGCACACAAACAACTGGTCTCGGATGTCTGTTTAAAATTTTAGCACAATTGGTTCAATGGTTCGTCTGACTTTACTTACTCACTCACCGACACAGGCACAGAATATGATGTCTCGTTTATGTTTAGTGGTAAGACTCAGTTGCTGCGCTTCCTTGTCTAACTATAACACACAAATATCTGCCAACCTAGGCTGAATTTACAGGAAATAAAGGCTGGGTTCCTTGCAAAGAATTTTCGATTTTGTTAACAAAATGCATTGGTATCAATGTGGGCCTTGTAAAGAAAAACATATAAAAATAACCACTACTTGGTTTATTTGGATAAAAGACGCGTCAACCGTTAGGTCATTTTGCACAATTTTAACCTAGGGGATGGGGGGAGGGGGGGCCCATGCTGGTCAGAACCAGCCACGGGTAAGGAGAGGAAAGGGGGGTTCTCACGTCGCGGTCGTTAATTGTCATATCTTGGCACGGCACAAAGAACAATCTGCCCCACTTTAAAATGGTATGCATTTAATTTCATGAATGTCAAATTGAATGATTTTGGTTTTAAGTTAAACGAACTTGGTACCACATTTATATAGTAAAGCACTGACTTTAACTTCAATGTAGATTCAAGGCCATTTGTGTGATCTAGGAATAACTTTATCCTTCAGATAAATCTGACAATCACCAATCTGAACTTTGAAATTGTTTAATCCACCTAAGAAATAATTATCTAGAGATTGAACTTTCGTAATCCAATAACTGCATTATCTTAGTTCAATAATCCTTCTTGTGACAAACTTTAATTAATCAGCAAATCCCCTTAATAAGTCTAGATTAAGCTATTTAAGTGTTTAATCGTAAGGGTACTGTTTCTAAACGGATTTCTGACAGTCAAAATACATAGAAATACTTTGTCATGTTAATAAAAAGTTAAGGTAACATTTTTAATCATTCCTATTCTTGATTAGTAATAAATTAAATTTATAGTCAATTAATTTTAAAAAAAGTTTTCATGAAAATCAAAATGTGATTATATTTTGATATTTCAATTTAATATTGTTCTTAAAAAGTATAAAGGCCTATGGATAGAAAAGAGTTCATGGTAAAATAGCATAGCATGAAATGGAAATGGTGAGACGGTCACTTCAACAATTTATTTTAAAATATTTTGTTACAATTATTAACAAAATACATTTTTTCTTAAAATTACATGTTCACCCTTGGAATAACGTTCACAGTTCGTATGATAATTTTTTATTCAGATGATAATTATGACGCATGAGAAATAGACGACGACGTGAGAAACTAGGGCGCTTCAACCGGTTAGGTCATATTGCGCCGCCTGTGAATGAAAGGAAATGAGAAGAGTGAATGCAGGTATGTGTGATGATTAGATTGTTTTCTAAGTGTATAATATTCATAATTTAATTTATGTAATTGGATAACAACACATAATAAAACCGAAAGAAAAAGAAAAGTAACTTTTCATAGAACGCAATTATATTCAAAGATGTAAATGGCAAAAGAGTTTGTCCAATTAAACAATTCCAACAAATTCAACAAATTCCTTCAGTAATTAAATCCATTTCTAATTTCTATGTCAGTTGGTCTGACAAATTCGTTCTTCCGTTAATAATATTCTTTTTCTTCCATTTCGTTTCGGTTATCAATGTGACATGGACCAATTACAACGCGGAGGTTTTTATTTCAATTCCATCTCAATTAGCGTCGTCGTTTCTAGGACGCCGTCCGACTGGCTCGCTGACGCCGCGGCGACAGAAGCGGAGCGGGCGATGTAATGAGTAATGCACGAGTGTTATTTGTGATTCACCCGCAGCTTGCCACGTGCTAACCGTCGCTTCACGTTTATGATCACATAATATTACTTTGATTACTTGCGCGTTTAAACGTCAATCAAACGTAACGTTTTTTAATACAACCACGGGTTAGAGAGTAGCTAAAAGAGCTACAAAAGCAACAGATCGTCAAAGAAGAATATTATATTTTTTTACATTGAAGGCGTGTCAACCGTTAGGTCATAATGCGCCAATGGCCCATCCAGCCTAGGGGATATGGGGAGAGAGGTCCCATGCTGGTCAGAACCAGTCACGGGTAGGAGGATGTAAGGTGGGTTCTAATTCGTCGTGGTCGTCATTGTCTTTGTCATAGTTAGTTGAGTCGTTGTCGTCGTCGTCGTCGTCGTCGTCGTCATCGTCGGAGAGGTCTTCAAGGGAAGGGGGAGGTGTCCCCGACGACGATTGCCAGAGCTTGCCTCTAGTATCAAGTAGAAATATACTACCCTTCTAACATATAGCTGATGTTTGCTATGTTGATTTTTTCTCTTGAATCGCCTTTTATGATTCGCGGAGCTATGCTCTATGCCAATTCTCCCCCCGGCTAAGATTTTTTTTTGGTTTATTTGGATTAAGGACGCATCAACCGTTAGGTCATAATGCACCACTCTAGCCTAGGGTATATGCGGAGGAGGAGCCCATGCTGGTCAGAACCAGCCACGGGAAAGGGGAGGAATGGGGTGTTTCTTACGTCGCGATCGTCATTTTCTTTGTCGTCGTTCGTGGTTTCACTGTCATCGTCGTCGTGGCGGTCGTCAAAGGAAGGGGGAGGTGTTTCCGATAAACGCACACCAACTGATTTGTTTCAATCATGGTAAAATATAGGAATTCAGCTTTTTCCGTGATTTCTTGTTTGAAGTGAGATGATATTATGTTGATAAAATGACACCTAACTCTTTTTGTTTATTTTGATCAAGGACGCTTCAACCTTCAGGTCATAATGCACCACTCTAGCCTAAGGGATATGGGGAGGAGGGGCCCATGCTGGTCAGAACCAGCCACGGGTAAGGGAAGGAAAGGGGGATTCCACGTCGCGATCGTCATTGTCTTTATCATGCTATCACCCAAGACTTTTAGTTAGTTATAGTTAGTTAATGTTGTTTTAGGGCACTCAACAGTAGAGTTATCAGTGCCCATGTCAACTGTATTGGAATCTTCCAAATTTTCTTTTTCCATAATTGTGGATTACCACCATGTTTTCTTCCCTCCAAAGGGAGGAACGTATAAGGGAAGACGCCGGGTGCTAATGGGAAGGAGTGAGGATGTTGGATAGGATGGGTTAAACTGGGTGGCATTGGAGGAGTGCTCGCTGCAGAGAGGGACGGCAAGTATGGAGAAGAAAAAAGTGGAAGAAGAAAATAAATATGAGTAAAGGCTGTGTAAATGAAGAATGGTGTGATAAAAAGTTGCGCGAGAGCTCGCTCTGCAACACGCACTCCAACCGGCCAGAGCTCGCCCTTAGTTTTGGAGAATACAATACTCCCCTTCTCACAGGCCAAACCACGGGAAGGTGGCGAGTTGGACATTGAAGGACCCCCCAAGACTTGTATATGATGTGAGAAACTAGGGCGCTTCAACCAATTAGGTCATACATACTGCGCCGCTTGTGATGTTGAAAGTAAATTATATGAGTTAATGGTGAGTTTGGTGAATATATTGTTTTCTAGGATTAGAAATGGAAAGAAAATGAAGGTGATGGTTATGATATTAATAGAAAAAAAAATTGCTTGGAAATAAATAAATAAAGGAAATATGATTGATGTTAATTAAATTTTGTTAATAAAGTACTTTGAATTAGAAGTTTATTAAGTTGGTAGCCGTTATCATATCTTATAAAAGTTATTCATATGACTGGCAGAGATCAAATTGCATGCGCAAGGCATAATTTTTTTAAAAAGATTTATTGGAGGATATGGGGAGGAAGGGCCCATGCTGGTCAGAACCAGCCACGGGTATGGGGAGGAAGGGGGGTTTCACACGTCGCGGTCGTCATCGTCTTTGTCATCGTTCGTTGTTTCATTGTCATCGTCGTCGGGGAGATCGTCATGGGACGGAGGAGGTGTCCCCGACGACGATTGCCAGAGCTCGCCTCTAGTTTCGGAGAGTTTAATATACTTCCATCTTTCTAGCTGATGTTTTCGAGGTGGACTTTTTCTCTTGAATTGCCTTTTACGATTAGCAGAGCCATGCTCTGGGCCAATTCTACCCCGTACAACTATCAGGATGTTACGACGATGTGAGAAACTAGGGCGCTTTAACCGGTTAGGTCACATTGCGCCACCTGTGATATTGAAATTGATGAGATGAGTTAGTTAATGGTGTGTTTGATGATTAGATTGTTTTTCTAATGTATATATAACAAAATCAAATGATGATGATGATAGTTATAGCAAAACAAAGGTTATTTATGATAATGAAAATAAATAAATTATAGAAATGTGTATGATGTGAATTACATTTTGTTAAAAAGATTACTTTGGATGAGAAATTTAGAAAGTTTGTCGCCGTTATCATATGATAGAAGTTCTTCATATGATTGGGAGAGATCAAATTGCGTGCGCAAGGCCACATATTTGGTACATTCTGCTCGCATTATATGATGTACGGTTACAGGTTCATTACATGTGTCACATTGAGAACAACTTTTTTACTTGTTGAGAGCTATCCGTGAGTTAGACCTGAGTGATCTATCGAATTCCTGACAGTACTACCTCCTCTTCACGTGAGAGTCGTGAGGCATCACACCATGGAGTTAGTAATAAATAGTTCTGTAGGCCATCTCCGTAATCACACTATGTGATTTGTTAGTTTGCTCTTCATCTCAAGCTGCCTGTCGCATATCCAAAAATTATATCTTCTATCCACTCTTGACATCTGGAACGGGAACTAGACTGAAATTAACGTCGCGGCCCTGGGAAACTTCCTTAGCAGCCCAATCATCGTGTTTATTTCCCTCTATGCCCAAGTGTCCAGGTATCCAGTAATACGTTCTACGATAGAACCCTTAGAGTTTAGTTTTTCTAAATAGAATCGGATGTGTTGTGCCAAATTATAACTGGAATACAATTGTTTTTAAATAAATAAATAAATAATAATTAAACAAATAATATTTAAACTTACAATGCGGGAACCGTCAATTGCACGAACATATCGATGTGTATTTTGTCTTCTCCCTCAGACGTGGGACGTAATGAACTTAATGCCATGCGGAGTTCCCACATAGAGAACTCTATTTTGTATGGCTCATCATTTTCCGATGAGAAAATAAGCTTTCAAGCTTATCCTTCGTCTGCTTTCGTACGAGGAATTCTGCATCGTATCGGGCATTTCTGCTTACGATTAATACGGATTTACACTTTTTTCCCTTGAATTAAGATCAGACGGGAAGCAAGAGAGAGCGAGAGAGAGCTAGAGAGAGAGAAGAGAAAGAGAGAGAGAGAGAGAGAGAGAGAGAGAGACCGAGCAAATTGCAAATGCAATACGGATTACTCATGAAAAACTGATGCTCCAGACGCCAAATTACTATCTTCATTACATAATCTGAAATTCAATCTAAAGCTCATATAGAATTTATACGAGCAAAGATTAACATTTAATTACACTGGGCTCGAATGCGCTGCGTCATTGGAAGGATTAGCAGCTAGTACACTAACCCATTGTAAGCTTGCTTTAGTAGCGTCTGATTATACAAGTAAGACTTAGAGCGACGTCACAGAAACAGCGACAGAATTCTCAAGACAACGTCATGTTGACGGGCGGTTAGCCGGTAGCGAGATTTTGCGCGGTAGATAAAACAAACAAGCATGTATCGCAACAACGACGAAGTGAGAAACTAGGGCGCTTCAACCGGTTAGGTTATATTGTGCCGCCTGTGAACTGTGATATTGAAAGTTAATGAAATGAGTGTACTGTGGGTTTGATGATTATTTTGTTTTTTTAAGTTAATAAATAAAAATTATTTATTTGAATGGAAATAAATAAAATAAAGGAAATGTGTTTTGATATGAATTAAAATTTGTTAACTAAATTACCCTGAATGAGAAATTTAGAAAGTTTGTCCCCATTATCAAATGATAGAAGTTCTTCATATGATTGGGAGAGATCAAATTGCGTGCGCAAGGCATCATATTTGGTTCATTCTGCTAACATGTGATGTACGGTTAAAGGTACATCACATGTGTGACATCTGGGAACAACCTTTTCTCTGGTGAAGAGATATCAGTGAGTTAAACTTGTGTGGCCTATTCGAATTCGGGCCAATACCACCTCCTCTCTACGTGAGAGTCCAGAGGCAGAAGGACGAATTTTATTTGTCAGTGTGGGCATCACACTATGCAGTAAACTATTTGCACCAAATCCTCTGAGGCTTGTCGCAAATCCAAAAAACGTTGCTTGTATGCACTCTTGATTCCTGGAACAGGAACTAGATTGAAATCAACATCGCGACGCTAGGAAGCTGCCTTAGCAGCCCAATAGGGAACCTAAGTGGGCGTTGTCCGGTTCTCTCCGGTCAGCGTGGTATAGGCGATTAAACCGTGCTAAATGTTTCGTTAGCGATAGCGCGAGAACCCGACCACGGACCGGAATTATATTCATTCTGTAAGAAACTATAATCTTTCCTCTTTGCGTGGATATACATAACTCTGCTCTATCACAAATATTAATGACATTTGTTTTGAGTTGAATTGAACTCTACATTTACACTGTTGCCAAACCTTCCAAACTGCTCATGAAAAAGCACGTAAAAACATTTTGTCCGTGGCATCAGCATAACATTTGGTATCCGACTTGCTTTGTGGCTACTGTGAGGTCACTGGGTTGGACTAGATTACATTACTAATAAAATATCCTTTAATGTGCCAACAAAATCTTGAATGTGAAGTACATTTAGCAACCATGGACAGGCGCGTGGTATGCGAGGATGCCACAGCTGCACACAACGAGGCTGCGTCTCGCTTAGGCTGCCGCTCAGTCAGAGTACATTTGCGACAGCGCGGAAACATGGGTCCATTTAACTCATAATAGTTTGAATTTAGGAAGCGTCATCGAGCAAAGTAGAATGCCATCATCTTCTTTACAAAATTATGCATCTTGTGATGTTATTGGTTTAGATTTCTTTTGCGCGAGTCA
Organism: Sweltsa coloradensis; assembly: GCA_024449915.1. NCBI lineage: Eukaryota > Metazoa > Arthropoda > Insecta > Plecoptera > Chloroperlidae > Sweltsa > Sweltsa coloradensis. Next base: position 89,185 of record JAMZAV010002046.1, read on the forward strand.
AAAGATACGGTGAGTTACATTTTCGTACCATGCTAATTCTTATGGGCGCTGAGACCAGAGAGAACCAATTTCCTTCCCGCCTTCAAAACTTAGGTTCCCTATAGTGCCATCAACAAAACGACGATGTGAGAAACTAGGGCGCTTCAACCGGTAAGGTTATATTGCGCCGCCTGTGATATTGAAAGATAATGAAATAAGTTTAATGGTGGGTTCGATGATAATATTGTTTTCAAGTTTAAAAAAAAATAATATGATGGTGATAATTGTAATAGCAAAATAAATTATTTATTTTAAGAAAATAAATAAAGGAAATGTTTTTTGATGTGAATTAAATTTTGTCAAATAAATAACACTTTGAGTGAGAAATTTAGAAGCGAGTGGGAAGACTCTTAATACGATTTCCCCCAAGGTTACTTCTATTTACAATATAAAAATATAATATTAAGTCAATTAAACAAAAGTAAATCCTTGATCTATGCAAGAAAATAAAATATGTCAACTAAAAGTAATTTTTTTTATTAATAGTGTGTTGTGGTAAAAAGAGTTCATGATTAATGATCGATAAATAAGAAATAGTTTTTATACCACCTTTGCGATTGAATAATTTGGTTTTGATATTTTGTTAATTATATGTTTGGTTTAAGAGAAGCCTGATGAGGGAAATAGCTGGCAATTTCCAAAACGTAGTTTTATATTTATTAATAAAGATTAATTGTTATCAACCAAACTGTTTTCAAACATTTATATATTATTAACTTCATTTTAAACAAAGTAATATACTTTTTTGGGAATTAATCGCTTTTTATCCAAAAGAGCAACTTTTCATAATCATTTAACTTTGTTATTAATTATCTGTCATGCTTGACGGGACAAAACAAATTATCCTACATTTAAAATTTTATGGCATGTGAAAAATGATCAAATTCTTATTAGGGTGTACTCGGTTTAGAACTTGCGATCAATAGTACAAAGTGGCACGACGTTTAACAAAATAATTGTATTTATTTTGTATGTGTATGTATGACATGTTTTGGGTTTATCCGTGTACTTTTTAATGTAGCACCGTTTAAAGCAGTTCTCCATGTCCATTTGAAAGGTGAGATACAGAAAGATTATTTTTTAATTTTTTAAGGGCGCATCAACCGTTAGGTCATAATAGGGAACCTAAGTGGGCGTTATCTGGTTCTCTCCGGTCAGCGTGGTATAGGCGATTAACCCGTGCTAAATGTTTCGTAAGCGATAGCGCGAGAACCCGACCACGGACCGGAATTATATTCATACTGTAAGAAACTATAATCTTTCCTCTTTGCGTGGATATACATAACTCTGCTCTATCACAAATATTAATGACATTTGTTTTGAGTCGAAGTGAACTCTACATTTACACTGTTGCCAAACCTTCCAAACTGCTCATGAAAAAGCACGTAAAAACATTTTGTCCGTGGCATCAGCATAACATTTGGTATCCGACTTGCTTTGTGGCTACTGTGAGGTCACTGGGTTGTACTAGATTATACATTACTAATAAAATATCCTTTAATGTGCCAAAAAAATCTTGAATGAAAATTACATTTAGCAACCATTGACAGGCGCGTGGTATGCGAGGATGCCACAGCTGCACACAACGTGGCTGCGTCTCGCTTAGGTTGCCGCTCAGAGTACATTTGCGACAGCGCGCAAACATGGGTCCATTAAACTCATAATAGTTTAAATTTAGGAAGCGTCATCGATCAAAGTAGAATGCCATCATCTAATTCACAAAATTATGTATCTTGTGATGTTATTGGTTTAGATTTCTTTTGCGCGAGTCAAAAGATACGGCGAGTTACATTTTCGTACCATGCTAATTCTTATGGGCGCTGAGACCAGAGAGAACCAATTTCCTCCCCGCCTTCAAAACTTAGGTTCTCTATGCGCCACTCTAGTCTAGTTGATGTGGGAGGAGGGGCCCATGCTGATCAGAACAAGACACGGGTAGGGGAGGAATGGAGGAACTCACGTCGCATTCGTCATTGTCTTTTTCATCGTTTGTGTTTTCATGGTCGTCGTCGTTGTCGGGGAGGTCGTCAATGGAAGGAGGAGTGTTTCTCCAACGACAACTGCCAAAGCTCGCCTCTAGTGTTGGGGAGTTAAAACTACCCTTGTTACTAGCTGATGTTTGCGAGGTGGACCTTTACTCTTGAATCGCTTTTTACGATTAGCAGAGCCGGGTCTATTCTAGGACCAGGTCAATTCTACCCAGGGCGCAGTCCACTTTAAGCGAAGACGTCATGAGAAAATAGGGCGCTTCAACCGGGTCGGTCATATTTCGCCGGCTGTTGTTGATAGTGTGTTTGATGGTCATATTGTTTTCTAAGTTTATAAAAGGAAAATAAGATGATGATTGTAGAAATAGCAAAAGAAAAAAGAAAGGTGATTTAGTTGAATGAAACAAGACAAACTATGCCAAAATTAATAAAAAATATCAAAACAAAAGTCTTAAACTTTCAAGTTTGAGAGGTTTTGCTTTGGTTCTTCAAGTGACTTAAATTTTTCTCATATCTACCTTGGCAAGAGGAGGAATAAAATTATCATTCCTGACGGGGGTACATAATAAATGCTTAACATTGAATCGATTTATAAAATGCAAACATCATTGCTAGAGTGGACCTTGAAGTATCCCGTATTGTTATAAAAAACAAGAGAAGACGTTGAATTTGAGAAACGACCGCACAACTTACTATAAATCTAGATATTATTTTTTTTTATTTTTATTTAACTGATACAAAAAAGAGTTCTCTCCACAAAGACAAATATAAATTCTTCCAGTGAGTGTTCAAAGGAACACGGTATGGACCTCTAGCATAGGCCAAATTGGGCTTAATGCACCACATCAAGAATCAAGAAAACCGCACAACTTAAAACATACAGGATGGTGCGACAAGACTGCCTGCCACCAGTAAACAAGTACTGCATCATCGGCACGTGGTTCCAAAAACATACCCCCCCCCCTCCTTCCAGGGTTGACTTAAGGAAATGATGCCACCTAAAAACCCACCAGAAAAACATCTTCTCAGGTCACCACAAAGCTCTAAAAACTCTTAAAACATAAGTCTTCCATATGCAGTGACTTGTTTTGCTACTTTTTGTTTCTAAGCATGTTTTGGGTTTATTTTAATGTATATGTATATCTTGATCCTTGAAATTTAGCATATAGATCTGGGCACATGATTGATTCATAAAAATAAGGGCGCCTCAACCGTTAGGTCATAATGCGCCACTATAATCTAGGGATATGGGGAGGAGGGGTCCATGCTAATCAGAACCAGCTACGGGTATATGAGGAGGAAAGCCTGGAAAGGGGGGAAGGGAGCTATAAGTACGCTGTGATAGTAAGTAAATTACACGAATAAACCTGAAAAATAAAGATGTCATTATTGTATCGGTGAAAACCAACATCGCTTGTTAAAATAAAAGTTTGTACGATGTTTCTTTGCCTCCCTAACTCATTCACGTCGTTTTTGGCTTCTCCCCTAGCATCATGGAAATTATTCGAACATTATTCAAATCGGAGAACGAACCAGCCAAATAATAATAATTACATTTCATTCTATCTCTGCTCCACTCAGCAACTAACGTAATGTTCCCTTAACAGCTCTCGACACAGTCACCGTCCTGCTTTCCACGACATTCACTGGCCGAGGCTACGAGGACCTTACTTAATGTGCAATTTGCAAGGCGAGCGTAATTTACTAGCGTTAATTCAACTTGGAGGCGAGCCTGCTGCAGATGGGAATGAGAGGACCGGTGGCGCTGCGCGTGACGTTAGCAGGAGATACAGTCTTGTGCACGAAGTACAGGCGGGGAGTAGCTGGAGTAGGTTGTTGAGGTTATTAGCTCTTGAGACGAAGTGGCAAACACTATTTTTTAAACTTTTATTAAACTCCAGAGAGTACAACACCAACTATGGCGTAACATAGGCAACATTACACCAATACAAATTACACAAATAGTTACAATTTACATTTCAGCTATGACAATGACAGGATTAATGATTAATAAAATTACAAGTTTACAACAGAATAAAAACAACAAAATTTAATAAATTAAACATTTCAGACTATATTTTACTTTTTGTACCTGATTCTAGACAAGACCTTTGGTGGCAAGATCAGGAATGGAATGAGTCCTAACTGGACATATAAAAACATTATACAGGTCGCAATCCCTAGAACAGTGGGAGCATTTGCATTATTATTTATTTACTATTAAGAACAGGTAAAAACTCGTGCAAAGTAGCTGTATCTTAGTGAGGGGGTCCGGATTTTGGAAGCGAATTCAATATAGTAGAAAAGTTCATGATTTGATTACACGTATTCCTAGATTTTTTACAAGTAAATGTTTCATACTTTGCATTGCTGCGAAAAATCTTTCAAGAAGTAAAGGATTTTATTTGGATTAAGGGCGCGACAACCGTTAGGTAATAATGCTTTACTCTAGCCTAGGGATTTTTTTGGATTATTTGAATTAAGGACACGTCAACGTTTAGGTCATAATGCACCGCTCTAGCCTAAGGGGGGGGGGGGGGAGGGGCACATGCTGGTCAGAACCAGCCACGTATAGGGGGTGGAAAGACGGGTTTCTCACGAAGAAATTACAAAAATTAGATTATTAATTGTGAATAAATTTTTAATTGTCATCAAAATAAGTATCAACATAACTCAAGAATTTGCGATATAATTTAATAATGCTCGTTGTCAATTCATACAATTACAAAATAATGCAACTGTTTTGATAAATCTGAACTAGTTATACTATGTTTCAAGCACTGGCGGTCCTCTTGAACATGAAACATGAACATGGAAGAGTTTCAAATATACTCGAAGAGATTACAAGGTCAACGTATGTTACACTATTGAGTTTCATGCCCGTACCGGCACCTCCACCATCCCGTGTGTCAAAATAATATATTATTTAGAAGAGAAAAATGATATACTTACTGGATAATTGTTGTACTATTTACAAAATAAAACATTATTTAGGTCAAATTAATCTATAACGTCGCCAACAATTTTTAATGGAAAACCTCTTAACTAAGACATTAAATTACGTTACATGTCATAAGATACGTGGGTATGAGTCCACTAATAAAATGCCAGTGTGTTACTTATTAAGTTTAGAGGAAAACGAAATCAACTTTATAAGAACCCAAGGCTTATGTGGTTTTGGAGTATATATACAATATTATAATGTTAAATTAAAATATGTTTAACATTTACTTTTCGTGTGGTCCTAACCCCCCACAAATACAAAAATTTGTAAAAAAAAATGGCAGCCAAGCTCTCCTTCAAAAGTCTTCGGCTGTGAATGTTGTGAGATATAGAAGTTGAGCCAAGCACATTCTTTCTTAGATTCTTACAAGTTTCGCATTGAAAAGAAGTAATATAATTTTGCCTGTTGACGAGCGCCAAGCCAACCATTTTCACTTTCGTGGTAAACAAGTACAAATTTTAAACTCAAAATCATAAAAAAATTACTTGGCCATTGACTTTTTAGAGTCTTCGTACCAAAATCAATAGCCAAGTAATTTTTTTATGATTTTGAGTTTAAAATTTTAACTTTTTTTACCACGAAAATGGTTGGCAAAAAAAAAAAGTTTTTTTTGTTTATTTGGATTAAGGACGCGTCAACGTTAGGTCATAATGCACCACTCTAGCCTAAGGGGGGTGGACTTCGACGACGACGTAAGAAAATAGGGGCTTCAATCGGTTATTTCAAATAGCGCCGCCTGTGATATTGTTAGTTTATGAAATGAGTTTATTGTGTGTTTGATGATTGTTTTGTTTTTAAGTTTGAAACGAAAAGGATATGATGGAGATGATAATAATAGCAAAAGAAAAAATATTTATTAGATTAGAAAATTAAATATCTTTTATGTGATCTAAATTATGTTAAATAAATCACTTTGAATGACAAAATAAGAAATTTTGTCGCCGTTAAAAAGGAAAAGGTAAATAGCACAATACTTAAATTTGTATGAACAATCCCAACATTTTTCTATTTCTAATTCGATTTCGTTGCTTTGTGCAAGCACACATTCAAAGTACACCTCATTTCTGCTCGATGTATAAAAAAACTCTTTTCGAAGTGTGTTCGAAGTGACGACGACGTGAGAAACTAGGGCGCTTCAACTGGTTAGGTCATATTGCGCTGCATATGGTTTTAAAATTTAATTTAATGAGTTTATGGTGTGTTTGATGATTATATTGTTATCTTTGTATATAATTGAAAGAAAATAATGGTGATGATATTAATATCAAAATTTATTTCTGAAGGAATGTTAAGTGTCACTTCATCTAGCCCTTCGAAGTTCCATTGTTAGACGAGTTGCAAATATCCACCAGCAAGAGCCGGTTGAAGTTCTCCTACGTTCTTTGTATGGCCATAGATCTGGGACAGAGACATTAACCTCACATTCAGCATCCTATATCTTGTTACGGCTGGATTTAGTCTACATTAGCCTCTTTCTTCTCCCTGTGTGGAGCATGTTACATAATGTCTTGATGCTAATGACCGTTGGTTCGAGACTGTACATCGATTAACTGATCCCGCGCCCGAGCTTCGTGACACTTGGCGAAGATTGCCGAGAACGCGCGAAGGCGAAGGTTCGTGTCTTATCGCGTCGTAAACTTCGTATTGGGTCTTAACCTACGATAGCTTATCCCCTCTTACCCCTTACTCTCACTCTTTTATACTATTTCATGCTATCGTAAATTTTAGTTTAGAGGCATCTACCATGTGATCGAAAATTTCATATTTGATAGATTCGATTAAAATTCATGTATAGGCTATCACCTTACGTTGAAGTGGCCATACATTGCAGCAAAATCTTCCGCGTGTTGCGGAATCCTTTTCGTAAAAAGTCGCGAGATAAATTTTAAACAAAAATCATATTGAGCTTTTCATGATTATGACGCGCGAAACTAGGGCGCTTCAATCGCTAAGGTCATATAGCGCCGCCTGTGATATTGAAAGTTAATGACGTGAGTTAATGGTGTGTTTGATGATTATATTGTTCTCTAGAAAAGAAAAGAAATTGATAGTGATGATAGCGGGCTTAATAGCAAAAGATTATTTGAATAATAATGTGTTTAATATGAAATTAATTTTGTTACATAAATTACTTTGGATTAGAAATTTTGAAAGTTTGTCGCCGTTATCATATGCTAGAAGTTCTTCATATTATTGGGAGAGATCGAATTACGTGCGCATCACGATATAAAATATGTTCCATACAAAACATCTCCTTTGCGCGGGTAACAAGAACATAGATTGTGATTTTTATAATGGTTACAATCATTATAATTGCAACTAATTATACATATTTTTTAATTTATTATATGTTTCTGTAATTAATACACTTATAATGCAACAAATTACAGAATTAATGAGACAGTAAAGCAAGCGTTTGTACATGGCCTGTTCACAGCAGATAAGGACGACGACGACGTGAGAAACTAGGGTGCTTCAACCGGTTAAGTCATATTGCACCGCCTGTGATAATTAAAGTTGATGCGATGAGTAAATGGTGTTTGATGATTATATTATTGTTTTCTTAGTGTATAAATAACAAAATAAAATGATGATGATGACAGTAATTGGATGAGCGAAGCAAAGATTCCATTTCACTACACTGGAGAAAAAAATCCGTAATGTTTTTCTTTTTTTTCTGTTTGTATTTTTGTGTGTTTGTTAACACGGTTCTGGCTTATCCGATACTCCAATTGCGATGAAATTTCTGGAGGCCTTTGAAATCTCTTAACTTAGATCTGCCACGTTTTTGAGCGCAATCGAAAAATTATTTCTTATTAAAATCGCAATTTTCCGATATTTTCCGATTTTTTAAAATTGTCTTCGGCTTATAACACCTACATTCTTAATTAAATTAATTCATTAATTAGACTCCTGTAAAGGATTCGAAATATCACATTTGAAATAAAAATATTAATAACAGTGGAAAGTCCAATGATTTTTACTTACAAAATTCTTAATTCGATTGTAATAATTTTTTTACAGAACCTTAATTTTATTGGATGAGCGAAGCGAAGACTTCAATTTCACCGACCCCCCAAAAAATTTAGCTCGGGTGTTTTTTTTTTTTTGTCTGTTTGTTAACTCTCTACCAGGCAAACGGCATATCCGATCTTGATGAAAATTTGACAGGACCTTCGAAATCTCTAAACTTAGAGGTGTATTGTTTTTGGGTACAATCGAAGAAATATTTCTCATGAATATCATACTTTTACGATTTTTTTCGATTTTTAGTGCGATATTTTCGTGACATTTGGGCCGATTCTGACCAAACGGGTGGGGCTACAACGTTCATATTTCACATGGACATTAAGGTAATGGTGATGTATTGCTTTCTGAAAGAAAAAGTTGGAAAACTTAGCCAGAATCTATAGAAATAAAGCTTTTAATATAAGTTTTTTGTTTTTTTTTGCGATATTTCGTGCTATTTGGGCCAATTCTGACCAGACGAGTGGGGCTACAACGTTCAAATTATACATGGACATTAAGGTCAAGGTGATGTAGTACCTTTTGAAAGAAAAAGTTGAAAAAGTTAGCCAGAATCCATAGAAATAAAGCTTTTAATATAAGTTTTTTACGGTAAATAATGCCAAATGACAGGTAACAATAGAAACTTGACAACAATAATCACCTACAATGCGTAGGCAGCAAAACAAAGCACTTGCAAAAGTAAAGATATCCCACGCAAACTAAATACTTTAAAAAGCTCATCCATCAACGCGGCGGGACTTTAGCGTTTTCCTAGTAAATTTATATGTTCATGTGAAATTTGAGTGCAATCGAAAAATTATTTCTCATGAAAATCGCTATTTTACGCTTTTTTTATAACAAAAAATTACGCTCATCCAACAACGCACCTGAAAAAGCGTTTGCGAAGCTTCCTAGTTATACAATATATTGTACTTGCTTTGTTCATTACAAAAAAATTCAAGACTGTCATAAGTTTCTTGTTATTTAATCGTGCAAAGTAATTGAATTATTAATTTCCCGTCTTTGACAAAAATTTACCAAATTAATCTGTTTGAATCGCATGAGATGAGTGGTACAAGTTAATTTCATTATTTGTATTTCCTTTGAGTAAAGTAAAATGTTCAACGTGTGCGTGCATGCTTTGCTACTAGCGTAGTGTTTGTACCAACATGACCAACAAACCTCAAGCAGCCGTCCCACACATTTCTTATCTTAACCTGAATTATACTCTCCAAGGTAGAAGATAGCTTTGGTAGGCTCAAGAAGATGTAATTTGTTACACGCGTTAATATCCCAACATCCATCCCCGCCGCCCGCCTAGCTCCGTAGAGTCATCAACCAAGCCACGACTGATGAGCCCCAGCTTCTACTTACCACCATTTGGTAGATCGCATCCACGATGTTGTACATCTCGTCCCTTGTGATGAAACCATCGTTGTCCACGTCATAAAGTCGGAACGCCCCTGAAAACACAGGCAATGTTATCAGAGCTTTTCATGCGAGAGATTTTATTGAAGCCCTTCTAGGGAGGCAATGAATTAAAAGTACCTAAAAGGTTTTTCTAGTGAAAAGAGGAAAAAAATCCTTTGCTAACAGTCCTGAGAATCGTACTTTAATAAATTGTACTATAGTTATTGAAAATAGCTGTGAAGATCAACACTGTTACAATAAAAATGTTTTAATTGTAATGATATTTTAGGGGTAGAACGCAGTAAAAATGTTCAAATTGTTTCTTGTAAATCTATTTTCAGCAAATGGAGTTAAAGGGGGAACATCTATACTTGAAGGTCATGTCATTGTTATGACATATTAACCAATCGATATGTTAAGTTTATAAATTAATAATAACCATTAATGTTTTTTTTGTTGGTTTATTTGGATTTTAATTTAGATTAAGGACGCGTCAACCGTTAGGTCATAATGTTCCACTTTAGCCTAAGGGATATGGGAGGAGGAGCCCATGCTGGTCAAAACCAGCCACTGGAAGGGAAGGAAGGGGGGTTTCTCACGTCGCGGTCGTCATCGTCTTTGTCATCGTTCGTTGTGTCATTGTCATCGTCGTCGGGGAGGTCGTCAAGGGAAAGGGGAGGTATCCCCGACGACGATTGCCAGATTTTTTTTATTTTTTTATTTGGATTAAGGACGCGTCAACCGTTAGGTCATAATGCACCACTCTAGCCTAAGGGGGGTGGGGAGGAGGAGCCCATGCTGGTCAAAACCAGCCACGGGTAAGGGGAGGAAGGGGGGACGATTGCCAGAGCTCGCCTCTAGATTCAGGGAGTAATATTCTTTCCTCTTACTATAGCTGATGTTCGCGAGTTGGACTTTTTCTCTTAAATCGCCTTGTACGATTAGCAGAGCCATGCAGTGCCAAACATGACATTAATTTTCATATTGAACGAATTGAAAGTAAAATACCATACAAAATATTTGAGTGAGCTTATACAAAATTCTAACACTCGCAAATATAGCAACGCTTAATTATTCAAGGTAGAAGTTTTGGATGTGAAAGATGCAATTTCTAATGGAATACTCTTTGTAAATTTTGTGAAACAATAAACATCTCAAAATTCAAGTTTCATTTTCGGAAACTGTTGACATTTCAAATGTTACGTTTTAATTCTTTGTTGAAAGCTTTTCATAAACTTAAAGTTTATGGTATGAAACTCAGAATGGAAACAAGTAATTACATCTGTATTTTAATGAGCTTAATAAAAACCTCTTTGTGCCCTGTTGCGTATATAAACGTCCTCTTTTAAAAGACGCATACAATGGTTCGTGCAATAAAGACGTAAAAAAGCCCTAACTTTTTAATACAACCTCGTTAAAAATGGTAACTATATACGTCAGTGAAAGTCTATGCCACAACGAACATAAATTTTCCTAATAATATTTATGCTCTCCAATAAAATAGTTGTTATCTGGACTAAATTGTGGACGAATTATATGTATGTGCAAAAGGGATGAAGCTATCACATGTCTAAAATGATATTATATAGTAAGAGAGAGAACTTTTATTTTTTAACTAAACAAAACTGTTGTACCAAATACAATTGCCACAAGGACACAGAATAAAAACAACATTCATTGATTAATAACAATTAAAAAAAGGTTTAAAATTTAAATACAAATTCAAGAAATTAGTCATAATAAATACAATTAAAAATTACATGTTTAGGCCATAAAGAGGGATTCCTAAGAAAAGGAAATGGAACCTTTCAATGCCAGCATCGATACGTCTTGTATCAGTGTTTTTTCCTAACTTAAAAGTGTTGCAAAAAATCAACAAAAAACTTTGGGATTGTCCCCCTTGCACCAACAAACAATCCGATGACATGTATTGGGTTGTATGTGTATTGTATGTGAGGAGTTATACAAGTTTATGAGTTATTCCGGGATTGTGAGAAGGACGAATATAGAAGTATCCACGCAAGTTTTAAATTTTGTACTTAAATGTCGCTTCAGGTATTTAAAAAGCAATAAACAATACAATATTACAATATATTTTTAAATTCTTTAGATAAAAAGATAAAGATAAAGATGATGGCATTTTAATATTAATTTAGATCAAAGTTTTTATTTTATTTTTATCATATTTTTTAGGCAAAAATGGTTCATGGTCATTTTGTTTATATTTGATCTATCTTGGAATATTTGTGTAAGTTTCCATTGTTAAACCTTTGGTTGAAAAAGATTATAATAATCAACATAATATGTTATTTTTGTAGATGATCAATATTTAAAAAAGGGCAGATTTTACGTCCCAAAATACTATTTATTTATCAAATACAGGATTTAACATTTTCGTGTGTACGAAAGGAAATTACAAACAATAACATTTTCTTTGTATTCTTGTTGTTGGTGGTATTATTGTATTTTATTCAAATGTGTTTAAGATGTTTTATATATATCGTAATGTTTTGTTGTAATTAAAAATAAAGCTTATCTATTTTTTAAAAAAATGCAAAGACGTAATAAACCAATTATTTCTTCTGCGACATATTAATTTGTAGTATAGATTATTGACAACTGATTATCTCTCATGTCCCAGTAGTTTATACATTGAAAAAAAAAACATGATAATAATTTCTCAATTTCATTAATCGGGAAACAATCCCGTGGGTGTAATTTTTTTTATGGAAATCAATCCAGAAATTAATTGATTTCCATAAAATCATGATAATAATGTATTATATGTTTGGTATTTAAGCAAATAATTGTCATTGTTCCCAAGGCTTTTACGCAATGTTATATAAAAAAAAATCAAGTAATCAAAAGTTAATTAGTTTTTAAATTATAAATATTCATTCGTACTTAACGTTCTTAAATGTACCACAATTTTCAAATGAAGATTCAAACGTTTCTAATATTGCTTTTACCGTTTTCATTAATGTTCTTTTGAGACTTATTAAAATGCCCGTGAAAGCAACTTCTAGTAGTATTTTAATCCTTCTGTAATGCGATTAAAAGTAGCTCTGCTTCGCTGTGGTTGCGTGTTTTACGGCACTTCGCACAATTCTGTGTATCAGAGCTTTTCCGCCTCGGTTAGAGCGAGTTGGCTGTGTATCGACATACTACGCCTGGCTTGTATGTTCATCAGTTAACTTTAATGAGCATTACTCGCTCGCTCCGCTTAGTCCGAAATGAGCGCAGCTATAAAACGTTAAAAAAAGTTTAATGCAATAAAGTAGTGTGTTCTACCAAAGCTGGATTTTACATCAGGCTATTCCAGAGATGTTTCATTTGGTTGTACAATATGCTAAGCGAATACTAGAAAGGTTGTTTTTGTCTGCTTTTGTTTGTTTGTTGTCTGCATTGTTGTGTCTGCATCTATGTAATTAGATTTATTTAGTTGTCCTCCTTTGTAAATCAGTTTTTATAACTGAATAGGATGGACGTTAAATAAAAATAAAAATAGAAATCTTTTAGTTAAGGGCAAGCCTTTTTTATTAGGGAACTGTCCTTGGTTTCAAATATATCTTCAACGTATTATTTGTAATATTCAATTTAATAAACATAGCAATTAAAATAAACTATAAAAAATAAAATCTGTGGATTCTATGCATGTTCAAAGTTTCTGGATTTTGACTTCCCGCACAAAGACTTTTTTTTGGTTGTTTCGTCATCGTGAGGTGAGGAGGGGAAGCTGATTGGCAGAACTATCAGCTCGCCGCCTCGGCGAACCTCACGATGACGTCACGCCCACCTGCAATGGCTCATGGCCGTTTTCCGGCGCGAAGCCCGGTTCAAATTTTTCCTCGCTCACAGTTAGCGCTAATAAAAGCCGGACTCATAAAAAACTTTACTGGTCGGTATTTGAGGTAATTAGTAGGGACATATTCAAATTTCGTAATGAAGGACAGTTCCCTAGAAACACAACTTGACACATTCAGGATTGAACAATATGTGAGCCGTAAAGAGAACCAACCCTTAGGGTGCAAACTAAATTGCTAGTCAACAAGAGCAAAAACAGCCAACAATGTGTAAAAGGCATTTTCATTTTATGACGACGACGTGAGAAACTAGGGCGCTTCAACCGGTTAGGTCATATTGCGCCGCCTGTGAATGAAAGTAAATTAGAAGAGTTAATGCAGGTATGTTTGATGATTAGATTGTTTTCTAAGTGTATAAATAACAAAATAAATTGAAGATGAAGAAAGTAATAGCAAAATAAAAGTTATGTATATAAATGAAAATAAAGAAAAGAAAGAAATGTGTATGAAGTTAATTAAAGTTTGTTAAATAGATTACTTTGGATGAGAAATTTGGAAAGTTTGTCGCCGTTATCATATGATAGAAGTTCTTCATATGATTGGAAGAGATCAAATTGCATGCGCAAGGCATCATATTTGGTACATTCTGCTAGCATATGATGTACGGTTAAAGGTACATCACGTGTGACACATATGGGAATAACCTTTTCTCTAGTTTAAGAGATATCCGTGTGTTAGGCGTGTGTGCCCTATACGAAGTCTAGACAATACCACCTCTTCTCTACGTGAGAGTTGAGACGTAGGTGGACGAATTTTGTTAGTCAGTGTGGGCATCACACTACGCAATTTGTTATTTTGCAACACATCCCAAGATGCTTGTCGAAAATTCAACAATCTTTGCTTGAATCCACTCTTGACATCTGGAACGGGAACTAGATTGAAATGAACGTCGCGACGCTGGGAAGCTTCCTTAGCAGCCCGATCAGCGTGTTCATTTCCCCCTGTGCCCACGTGTCCAGGTATCCAGCAAAACTCTATTATATACCCTTAGAGGTTAGTTTTTCTAAATAGAATTGGATGTCTTGTACAAATGATGACTTGAATACATGAGTTCTATAGCTGGAAGTGAACTTAAACTATCTGAACACAAAAGGTATTCTCCACGACAGCGTAGAATGTATTTAAGAGCTTCACGGATGGCGAATAACTCTGCAGTGAAAACTGAACACACGTCGCTTAGCCTGAAACGTTCAGTTAAGGTGGAGCAATAAAAAGCACTTCCAACCTTGTTGTCAATTTTTATGACTTTATATAACCTAGGAATAAGTTCCATCTAAGAACTCGATAACGACGACGTGAGAAACTATGGAGCTTCGACCGGTAAGGTCATATTTTGCCGCCTGTGATATTGAAAGTTGATGAGATAAGTAAATGGTGTGTTTGATGATTATATTGTTTTCTTAGTGTATATATAAGAAAATGAAATGATAATGATGAAAGTAATAGCAAAAAAGTTATTAATTTGAATGGGAAATAAATAATCAATTCAAAATATTGGAAATTATTCAACTCTCATGAGATCGCAATTATTATATCGGTTCTGCAGACGAAAATGTTGAGTCTTTGTGAAGCACATTTTCGTTTCGGGCATTTGCAGATGAACGTGGAGGCAGCTTGATTCACGTCAATACGTTTCACGGATGAGAGAGAGAGAGAGAGAGAGAGAGAGAGAGAGAGAGAGATGCTCAAAGTGAATCCTGCATCAAACGTCTGGTTTGAGTGGCATATATTTCAGCGTCTGGGTGGTTGGCCTCAGTTGTTACATGGTTTGGGCAGCGGGCGGTTTCATTTGTGACGTATTTGTTCGACGGTGGACTCAGTTACGAAATGTCAATGTTAAAGTGGCGAATAAATATTTAATATCGTGAGTAGAAGCCCGTTACATTCAATGTGTAAAGGTCAATGAGAATTAATGTTCGCCAATATGTTATAAATACGGATTCTATCTATATTGCGCAAAATACATCAATATCCAATCCTAACCCTGACCGAAATGTTTACTCTGTTTTATTTTAATAAGTTGACAAATGGAATCATTGGAATTCAATAAATTAACTTTTGTAATCCTTTGCTCAAAGATTGAAGATATGCATGAATTAAAATCAATAAGGTGGCGATGGTTATGAGCCAAGTGTAATCTCAAATAACAACATTATACGTTGGTATTTCAAGGATAAACATAATTACAATACAAAAAATAACCACTCAATATTCGCATAGGACATCGTCTTGAAATAAATAAGTACATATAGGCGTTAATACCGTTATGTTTATTACCAAGGCATATTCGGCCAGAAAATAAAGTATTAGAGGTATTATATAAAAAATAACAAAAATGTTTTCGATCATATTTTATTGTGTGTTTTTCGTCTCCTTACATGAATCGTTTATCCGTTTTAAATCAGCCATCAAAAGTGAACACAATTGGTTTGAATGCGAATAGTTGCATTATCTTAAATCGAGATTTAATATGAAAATATATTAATTATTTGAGTGCTTTCGCTGGAGACTACCTCACTGAAAACACAAAAGTTAAATTTCCAAATTTATTTGGATTGAGGGCTAGTCAATCGTGATATCATAGTGCGCCACTCTAGCCTAGGGGATATAGGGAGGGGGGGCAACCATGTTTAGGGGGGGCGGAAAGAGGGAGGGGGAGCACACACAACATCTGAAATGGTATCTAGAATGGTTACGTCAGTGTACTCACAGTGTAGTTTCTCGTCAAGGTTCCCACGAGACGTGATAGAGAGCGCTCGGATGAACTCCTCGAACTCTATGGAGCCATCCTGGGGACACACAAACTCCTTGTGAATACACGCATGTTACAGACCGGTACAGAACGTTAGTAGATAGAGATAGTTTCTTGGGCATGAAATGCAAGGTAATACTATGCTGTTATTATATTTGCACTGATGGAAGAAATGTATGTTTCTATTGTCAATAGTCTAAATAATGTGTATATGGGTGACAAATATAATTACCTGTATTGACCCCATGGTATGCAAAATTAAAGCTAACATAACAACTTTTTTGGGATTAAGGACGCGTCAACCGTTAGGTCATAATGCACTCTAGCCTAAAGGAATATGTAAAAACACAAAAGTTATTTTTCCAAATTTGTTTGGATTGAGGGCTAGTCAATCGTGAGATCATAGTGCGCCACATAGTGGCCCATGCTAAACAGTACCAGCCACGGGTAAGGGGAGGATGGGGGGTTTCTCACGTCGCGGTCGTCATCGTCTTTGTCATCATTCATTGTGTCATTGTAATCGTCGTCGGGAAAGTCGTCAAGGGAAGGGGAAGGTGTCCCCGACGACGATTGCCAGAGCTCGCCTCTGGATTCGGCGAGTAATATACTTCCTTCTTAATAGCTGATGTTTGCGAGGTGGACTTTTCTCTTGAATCGTCTTATACGATTAGCGGAGCCACGCTCTGGGCGCAGGCTAGCTTCTTATGAAGTAGAAGCAGATGATCTCATTTAGGGGCGATTCTCCCTTGTAACACGTTTAAGGGGCTAAAAGATCGTTGATGCTGCCGATGCCGGTACAGTTACTATAATCTCCATCTACAGTAGCGGTCGTCGAGAGACTGCAGCATGTTTCCTCTTTCTCTCGGTTTGTGCTTGTTTGCGGCAAGGGGAGCCAAGACACCCACCGTCTACGGTTACAGCTACCCCCCAAAAAATACAATATCTTACATCTCTGATACACTCTCCATCTTTACAAAAATGTAGGAGCTAGTTACACTAGTCAATGTTTGTAAATTGTATTTGACACACAAACATAAAACGCTCTAGGCCTATTTTGGTTAATTTGTCATTTTTCTTAGGGAACGAGAAGAGACTTTCGCCCCTCTCCCTCTGTATGCTCAAGGGGGGCAAATTACCACCCTGCCCTCTGCCCCGGCTCCGACGCCGCTGCGTACATGCATGTTTGATGTTTATTAGGTTTAAGGGTGCGTCAACCCGTAGATCATATTGCGCCTCCTGTGATAATGTAGTTTATTAGTTAGTTTATAACTATATATATATTTTACCAAAGGGGAGGAACGTAAGGAGTGACGCGGGGAGACCCGGAGTGGACAGGCTTGTGCTGGTCAGAACCAGCCACAAGCAAGGGGAGGGCATATGAGTAGGTCGTCGGTGGCATGGATGGCATGCAATTCCACGACGACGTGAGAAGCAAGGGCGCTTCAACCGGTTAGGTCATACCGTGCCCCCCATGATATTGTAAGTTAATGACATTAGATCTGGTGTTTGATGATAATATTGCGTTAACTAAGATTATGAAATAAAATAATATGATAGAGGAGATATTGAAACCAAAAGAAAATTTAGTAACTTGAATTAAAATTAATTGTATACATTATTAGTTTTAATATAAAGTTATAAAGTTAATAGTTTTAATATTTAAGTATAAATTGTATTGTATAAATATGAAAGAAGATCTTCATATAATATTGGCGTCGATGTTAAAAGACAAAAATGTAAATAAATTATGTTGCTTCTAAAGTAAAAACAATATAGCGAAATTATGCAAGTTTAGTTAAGTTTATTTGGATTAAGGGCGCGTCAACCGTAAGATCACAATACGCCACGGGCAGGAGGATTTTTTGGTTTATTTGGATTAAGGACGCGTCAACCGTTAGGTCGTCAATCATAATGCACCACTCTAGCCTAGGGGATATGGGGAGGAGGGTCCCATGCTGGTCAGAACCAGCCACGGGTAAGAGGAGGAAGGGCGGTTTCTCACGTTGCAATCGTAATCGTCTTTTCCCATCGTCATCGTTCGTTGTTTCATAATCATAGTCGTCGGGGAGGTCGTCAAGGGAAAGGGGAAAGTGTCCCCAACGACGATTGCCAGAGCTCGCTTCTAGGTTCGGGGAGTAATATACTCCCCATCTTACTAGCTAATGTTTGCAAGGTGGACTTTTTCTCTTAAATCACCTTGTAAGATTGGACAGAGCCAAGCTCTGGGCCAATTCAACCCCGGACCCAGACGGGGTAGCTTAGCACTTGTGATGTGATAAAAACATTCCGGGATATGATGCGTTCCACGGTTTTACAAACAACAGATGTTAATGTTATCGGCCTGTGGTTTGCAATGTCTTCTTGCTTGCGCGTTTTTAAACATGTACATGTTTTTTTTTTTTTTTTTTATTTGGATTAAGGACGCGTCAACCGTTAGGTCATAATGCACCACTCTAGCCTAAGGGGGGTGGGGAGGAAGCCCATGCTGGTCAGAACCAGCCACGGTTGAGGGGAGGAAGGGGGGTTTCTCACGTCGCGGTCGTCATCGTCTTTGTCATCGTTCGTTGTGTCTTTGTCATCGTCGCCGGGGGGTCGTCAAGGAAAGGGGGCAAGGTCCCCGACGACGATTGCCAGAGCTCACTTCTAGTTTGGGGAGTAAGATACTCCGCTCTTACTAGCTGATGTTTACGAGGTGGACTTTTTCTCTTGAATCGCCTTTTACGATTAGCAGAGCCATGCAATGAGCCTATTTTACCCCGGGCCCAGACGGGGAACATGTGCATACATGTTATAAACTAAACGACGAAGCGGTTAACGACGATGGATAATGATGCTATAAAATGATTTTTAATGAGATAATCTCTTAGCTGCGTTTTGAATGTGTTTACCGTTTCCAATGTCGTTATATTTTAATTTTGATGTAATTATAATTTTGCGGCTCTATTTTTCTATAAGAGTTGTTCTGACCGGTCGTGTGATGATGAATTTCGTTAAATTAGTTGGGTAAACTGTCAGTCTTTTAATTTGTTTTATCAAATTTGATACCATTGCACGTTTGATACCAATACACGCTGCACACCACCTTCGTGGTTTGTTTTTGGCCCATGCGTATATTATACTTTCCCGAATACGTGTTCCTTTGGTTTGTTTTGAACCACTGCCATACAAATTATTCATGTTGAAACATACATAAAACACGATTCCATGAAACTATTCGTTTGCACGAATGTCAATTATATCGTTTATAAAAAATGGAAGGAATTCAAAAACATAACGTTTGGAACGACCATATACTCATAAAAATGAACGAAAATATTTTTGGTTTATTTGGATTAAGTACGCATTAACCGTTAGGTCATAATGCATCACCCTATAGTCTAGGAGATCTGGGGAGGAAGGGCCTATGCTGGTCAGAACCAGCCATAGGTAACAGAAGGAAGAAGGGTTTCTCACGTCTTGGTCGTCATAGACTTTGTCATTGTTCGTTGTGTCATTGTCATCGTCGTCGTCGTCATTTTTTTTGTTTATTTGGATTAAAAGCGCGTCAACCGTCAGTCATAATGCACTACTCTAGCCTACCGGATATGAGGAGGAGGGTCCCATGCTGGTCAGAACTATGCTATGGGTAAGTGTAGGAAGGGGGGTTTCTCACGTCGCGGTCGTCATCGTCTTTGTCATCGTTCGTTGTGTCTTTTCATTGTCGTCGTCGTCGTTTTTTTTTTTATTTAGATTAAAAGCGCGTCAATCGTCAGTCATAATGCACCACTCTAGCCTACTGAATATGGGGAGGAAGGGCCCATGCTGGTCAGAACCATGCCATAGGTAAGTGTAGGAAGGGGGTTTCTCACGTCGCTGTCGTCATCGTCTTTGTCATCGTTCGTTGTGTCATTTTCATCGTCGTCGGGGAGGTCGTCAAGGGAAGAATGAAGTTTTCTCCGACAACGATTGCCAGAGCTCGCCTATAGTTTTGGGGAGTAATATAATCCCCTCTTATACTAGCTGATGTTTGAGAAAGTTTTGAATAGTCATTCATTTTTTACTTATAATTTAATTTGCTCTTTATGCTAAACTAAACTAAACTAACTAAATGATTAAAATGACAAAGTTTAAAAAAAGGTTTTTTGTAGTAAGGACGCACCAAACGTTAAGTCATAACAAGCTACTCTAGCTAAGGGGATATGTGGAGGTACATGCTGGTCAGAACCATTCATGGGTAGGGTAAGGAAGGGGGAATTCCCACGTCGTGGTTCATCTACTTTGTAAAATTAATTCGGTCAAATCAATAAAATATAACTTTTTTAAATCAATTATTCTCCATGTACATCATTACCCTGAAAATCACCCTGAAAACACAACGCCCTTATTTCACAGGCAGTCTTCTCTTCCTATTCCTGCTTCTTACTAGGAAAACGCCAAAGTCGTTGTTAGAAGAGTGAGCGAGTCATGTGTTGAGTTCTCAAAAACATTCCATTTCCTCCCCCTACATAAGGCTGGATCCAGCATGGGTCTTTCCTCCTTAGCTAGGATAGAGTGGCGCGTTATGTTCTAACAGTGTTGACGCGCACCTATTGTAAACAAACTTAAAACCCTTTCATTCATAGGCCCTACATTATAAATTAAAAAACTTTAATGCAAATGTTCCCGGTTACTCAACACATGACTCTCTCACTTGTCTAACAACGACTCTGGCTTTCAACTATTTTTTTTTAAATTTAATAATTTGGATTAAGGACGCGTCAACCGTTAGGTCATAATGCACCACTCTAACCTAGGAGGGGGGGGAGGGGCCCATGCTGGTCAGAACCAGCCACGGGTAAGGGGAGAAAAGGGGGTTCTCACGTCGCGGTCGTCATTGTTTTCGTCATCGTTCATGGTGCCATTGTCGCCATCGTCGTCGAGGGGTCGTCAAGGGAAGGGGGCAGGTCCCTGACGATGATTGCCAGAGCTCATCTCTAGTTTCGGAGAGTAAACTCCTCTACACTATAGCTGATATTTATTTTTAATTTTGGTTTATTTGGTTTAAGGACGAGTCAACCGTTAGGTCATAATGCACCACTCTAGCCTAGGGCATGGGGAGGAGGGGCTCATGCTGGTCAGCACCAGCCACGGGTAAAGGGAGGAAGGGGGGTTTATCACGTCGCGGTCGTACGTATTCTTTGGAATCGCCTTTTACGATTAGCAGAGCCTTGCTCTGGGCAAATTTTTAACCCTGGCCCAGACGGGGGACAACACTCTTAAAGTTCAACTAACACATACTTCTCAACAAACATTAAGTGACTGGAATAGTAGTGAAAATTTTCTGGAACTCTCCCTGAAGCCAGTTTTTACTTTTTATCAGATGATTTTCAGACTTTGCACATAACTTATTGTAATGTATATACACTATATGGTCTTTTATTGTGCCACAGTTTTTTTAAATCAATCACAAAAAACTAAAATTAAATGTATTTTTAGGATTTTTTTTTTTTTTTAAATCATCAAAATTAATAAATTTTTGAAATTATTAGTGCGTAATGCTTTTCAATGTTTAGTTATCTTTTACTTACGAAGAGTGACCATATCCTTTCTTGACAAATAAGCAAAATTGCATATCGATCGGATTACAACTGGAAGCAGGAATAGTTCCCAAAAAAGTTTCATATAGATATAGTTGACTCTTAAAATCAAGTTTTAAATTGTTTATCCACAAATACTAAACGTTATGTTTCTCAGGAAAATTACGGACCTTTCACATCCCCAAGTCACTTCTTTTCATAACACAATCCTAAATGAGACACCCAATTTCGGAATTAAATATAAGATTAATTTTCAAATCTTAAACGAAGTTTTAAGTGCTAAACTTATTCCAGTCTTGGGCGTGAACTTGCTTTTCTCTTCAAAGACGAGAAATATATTTTACATTTTCTCATTAAGATGCATATTATAAACTTGTTTGCAACTCATAATAACTTTGAATTAAAACGATCTTTGCCTTGTTGTTAATTACAGAGCTTTTGCGTCTGTGATGAACGCAAATGTTATATTTTGTCAATCTTTAACTTGAAAGGGTATGATGAATTTGAATATTGCTTGTAAATGTTTACAAATGTATCTAAATTTATTTAAATATGGTATTAATTATGTCAAGATATTATTAAATGATACGAATAACGTGTAAACAACGCCATCAAAGAGAAACAAAAACTATTTAATGTAAACGTGAGAAACTAAGGTGCTTCAACTCGTTAGGTCATATTGCGCCGCCTGTGATATTGTAAGTTAATAAAATGAGTTTATGGTGTGATTGATGATTTAATTATTTTCTAAGTTTATAAAAGAAAAGAAAATGATCGAGATGATAGTAAGAGCAAAGTAAAAAATATTTAATAAAACGTGTTTGATGTGAATTAAATTCGGTTAAATATATTATTATGATTACAAGACGATCATAATGACCAACAGAAAAGGTGGCGAATAAAATAATGTTTTCGTGATTCATCAAACACGTTATCAAGGTTTTGTTAATGCAATCATGAAATTATACAACTTAAACACACACACGACGTTCTATAGGTCGTGACAACTGGCTCGATGTTATTGGAGTTGTGTTTGTCCCGGTTCTGTTATACAGACTCGAAAATACAATCGATATGTGAACGAGATGATCGTCGGTGTTTTGTTTGTCCATTTGAAATAAGGGCGCGTCAACCATTAGATCATAATGCACCACTCTAGCCTAGAGGATATGGGGAGGAAAGTCCCATGCTGGTCAGAACCAGCCACAAGTAAAGGGGAGGAATGGGAGGTTTCTCACGTTTCGATCGTTATTGTTTTTGTCATCGTTCGATGGTGTCATTGTCGTCATCGTCGGGTAGGTGGTCAATGTGAAGGGGAGGTGGTTCCCTGACGATGACTGACAGAGCTCGCATCTAGTTTCGGGGAGTAAAAAACTTCCTAACATTAGTAGCTGATGTTTGAGAGATGTTCTTTATCTCTATTCTCGCCTTTAACGATTGGCAGAGCCATGCTCTGGGCCAATCCTACCCCGGGCCCAGACGGGGGGTTAGGTCGAAATGCTCTACTCTAACCTAGAGAATATGGGGAGAGAATTTTATACTGGTATAAATCAGCCACGGGCAGGGGGATGAAAAAAAAATTTCACGTTGTCATGGTCATCGTTGATGGCATCGTTTGTTTTGGCATTATCGTCGTTTTCGTCGACGACGAATGTCACATTTTTGTGTTTTTTTTGGATTAAAGACGCGTCAACTGTAAGGTCATAACTCATAATGCATCACTCTATTATAGGGCATATGGAGATATAGGGATGAGGGGACCATGCTGGTCAGAACCAGCCACGGGTAAGAGGAGGAAGGGGGGTTTTCTCACGTCGCGGTCGTCTTCGTCTTTGTCATAGTTCGTTTTGTTATTGTCATCGTCGTCGGGGAGGTCGTCAAGAAAGGGGGAAGTGTCCCAGACGACGATTACCAGAGCTCGCCCCTACTTTCGGGGAGTAATATACTCCCATCTTACTATCTGATGTTTGCGAGGTGGACTTTTTCTCTTGAATCGCCTTGTACGATTAGCAGAGCCATGCTCTGGGCCAATTCTACCCCGAGCTCAGGCGGTGGACGAATGCCAGAGCTCGCTACTAGTTTTGGGGAGTGATATACTCCGCGAGATACTAGGTGATGTTTGCGAGATGGACTTGATCTCTTTTCTTGCCTTTTACGATATGCAATGCTATGTTTCAAACCAAATTCTACCCCAGACCCAGACGGGGGCATACACTTTTATATTTTATGTGCGTGTGCGTGTGCGTGGTAGCCGCACACACACTTCAACCGATTAAAGTTCAAACGGTTTTAATGATCCAATTACACACCTCGTTTCACCGGTGCTAAGCGAAATGGCATCCATGTTTTACGTTGTTGCTGCATTACAAGAATTAAAGTGGATCGGCTTTTTGTTTTGTTTAGTGTTGGCAATTGCTGCATAAGCTGATGTGGTGGTTCGGCCTATCGAACAAATTTAAAAAAAGTTTATTTGGATCAAGGGCGCGTCAATCGTAAGTTTAAAATGCGTCACGGTAATCTAATGGATGTGGGGAGGAAAGTCCCACGGTCGTTATAACCAGCCACGGGTAGGGTTGAAAAGGGGGGTGGGGGGATGGGGGCGCGTCGTCGGGGAAGCTGATACGGAGGCTCGACTTACCAATTCATCATTCAAAATGTTTTATATCAGTATGTTACGTTAACACGTACTTTAGCACATTTGAATGCTTTTATTATAGATATACTTTTTTAAATAATGATGAATGACTTCTGTGCATTCTCTACAGAAACACAAGATTACATAAAGCCGACGTGAGAAACTAGGGCGCTTTAACCGGTTATTAGTCATATTGCACCGAATGGCAAACTGCACGTTGATGAATGATTTTATGGTGTATTTGATTATTACATTGTTTTCTCAAATGAATTAAAATGATGAATATGATAGTAGATTGCAAAAGAAGAAATATTTTGATTTAAATAAAAATATAAAAACAATTATATGTGTTTGACAGGATTTAAATTTTCTTAGATAAATTACTTTGAATGAGAAATTTCAAAATTTGTCACCATTGTCATGTGATAGAAGTTCTTCATATGATAAGGAGAGATCGAGTTGCGTACGAGAGGCATGGTTTTTGATACATTCTGCTTACATAATAATATAATGTCTTGTCCAATAATAAAGGTACATCACATGTGCCACATCATGGAACATCCTTTTCTCTGATGAAGAAATATCCGTTAGCAAGACGTGTGTGGCTTATTTGATTTGGGACCAATACCACCTCCTACATACTTGAGAGTCGAGAGGCAGGAGGACAAATTTTTTTAGTCACTGAGGGCATCACAATATAAAATGCATTATTTTGCACCATCCCATGATGCTTGTCGCCAATCCAACAATCGTTGCTTGTATCCACTCTTGACATCAGCGGCGCTGGGAAATCCTTCAAAGCAGCCCCCAGAGTGTTCTTTTTTCTATTTACCCACGTGTCCAGGTATCCAGTAAAACTCACGATACAACACATTAGGTTTGGTTTTTCTTAATAGAATTGGATGTCCAGTACCAAACGATTACTTAAATGCATGAGGTGTTTTTGGCTAGCAGTAAACTTCATCTTTCTGAACACAAAAAATATTCTCCACAACGACAGTGAAGAATGTATTTGAGAGCTTCGCTGGATTCCACCAATACCTACGACGACGTGAGAAACAAGGGCGCTTCAACCGGTAAGGTCATTTCTCGATTTGGTTGGTCGGGAAACACTCCCGTGGGTGTAATTGTTTTTATTTACTACAATTCAGAAATTAAAAAAGTCCGCCCCAACCGGGAATCGACCCACGGATCTCCCACATTCCAGGTGGACGTCTTAACCACTAGACCATCAGGACCATCATTGACCAAATTGCGTCGCCTGTGATATTGAAAGTTAATTAAATGAGATATAGTGTGTTTGATGGTTTTATTGTTTACTTAGTTTATAAAAGGAAAGAAAATGATGTTGATGTTAGAAATAGCAAAAAAAAATGATTTTTTGAATACAAATATATAAATAAAGAAAATGTTTTTGATGTGAATTAAATTTTGTTAAATAAATAAACTTGAATGAGGAATTTAGAAAGTTTGTCACTGTTGTCATATGATAGAAGTTCTTCATATGATCGGAAGAGATCAATTTGCGTGCGCAAGACATAATAAAAGTGAAAAAGAATACTTAGGAAACATTGAGTTTATACTCGTATTTCTGAAAGAATGTTTTAAATTCTCATTTATAGTTTATTCTGTCTATAATTGTGTTTAATCCTGTTCACGTAGAGTGTAAGACAAATATTGTTTTATCCCCTGTGTAAACACGTTCTCCCAATCCGCCGCTAAAACAATATATTACCATAGCAATTATTTTCTTTAAATTATAACCATTACTTCCATGTCAATATTAACTCTCTTGAATCTAGCAGAAATACAAGAATTATTTTAGATGTATGCTTATAAGATTCAATAAAGATTTGGTGCAGTGTGTAATGTATCACATTATTCTTAACTTGTTCGTAAAAATGGAGCCTTTTTTAAATATTATTTATTTTTAGCTTTATCATTGACCCATGGCTTGGAACATCGTCTTTGACGAGGACTCGGAAAACGTGGTGAAAAATAAGGACGTTCTTTCCTATTTTTTGGTTTATTTGGATTAAGGACGCGTCAACCGTTAGGTCATAATGCACCACTCTTGCCTAGGGGATGGGGAGGTGGGGCCCATGCTGGTCAGAACCAGCCAAGGGTAGGGGGAGGAATGGGGGTTCTTACTTCGCGGTCGTCATTGTCTTTGTCATCGTTCGTTGTGTCATTGTCAACGTCGTCGTGGAGGTCGTCAAGGGAAGGGGGGTGTGTAACCGACGACAATTGGCAGAGCTCGCCTCTAGTTTCGTGGAGTAATATTCTTCACTCTTATACTAGCTGATGTTTGCGAGGTGGACTTTTTCACTTTAATCGCCTTTTACGATTGGCAGTACCATGCTCTGGGCCAATTCTATCTCGGGCCCAGACGGGGTCGGAAAATAAGACCAAGATAATGATTGTCAAAGGAAAATTTAACGCCCGTTGCAACCACAGAATAAGCTTAAAATAATAAAGTGTTGAATATGTAACCCTCTATAAATATTAAGGAGTGCATATTGATGATAAATTGAGTTTCCTACCCCACATGAAGATTATGAGAGAGAAGGTAACAAGCATCTTTGCTATGGTAGGAGGAGTTGCCAGAAGAATGGGGCCTTAAGGCAAGAACCCTAAAGTTCTTGTATAGTTAGGTTGCCATCCCTATAATCTCGTACGGCGTGGCACCCTGGATGCATCGCATAGACAAAGTGGCTATAACCAACCAGCTACACAGAACTAAGAGAGCTATTCTTCTGAAGATAACTAAGGATTGTAGAACAGTGTCAACGGATGCTCTACAAGTCTTGGAGGGCGAATTGCAATTAGATATAGAAGTGGCAATAAGGGGTCTGTTGTATTACACAAGAAAGGGGATACCAAAGTAGAGCACAGGGATGAGAAATATCATCACTGACCTAGCTGGAGCTGAGAAGAAGCTATTCGTTAAAAACGAGAAGTGAAGGTTGAGACAAGAGGGAATTGAATTATGGTAATTCAGATGGGAGAATCGGATTATTTGTTTTAAGGACGCGTCAACCGTTAGGTCATAATGGACCACTCTAGCCTAGGGGGGGGGAGGAGGGGCCCATGCTGGTCAGAACCAGCCACGGGTTAGGGGAGAAAAGGGGGTTTCTCACGTTGCGGTTGTCATCGTCTTTAACGTCGTCATCGTTCGTTTTGTCAATTGTCATCGTCGTCGGGGAGGTCGTCAAGGGAAAGGAGAAGTTTCCCCGACGACGATTGCCAGAGCTCGCCTCTAGTTTGGGGAAGTAATAAACTCCACTCTTTCTAGCTGATGTTTGCGAGGTGGACTTTTTCTCTTGAATCGCCTTTTACGATTAGCAGAGCCATGCTCTGGGCCAATTCTACCCCGGGCCATACGGCGGAAGGGGATGTAAGAGGGTTCCCTAGTGACGACTGCCAGAGCTCGCCTCTAGTTTCGGGGAGTAAAATACTATCCTTATTAGCTGTTGTTTGCGAGGTGGACTTATTCTCTTGAATCACCTAATACGATTACTAGATTCATTGTCTGGGCCAATTCTACCCCGGGCCCAGACGAGGACTTCCTTTCTCCTCTGTTTTTCTAGAGAATAAACTCACACGCGTTTCACAAAACTCATTTTTTGTTATTTAATATATTTTTATCCTTTTTAAACTTTTACAACGTATAATAAAATATCAGGTTATTGTTCCAGTGCTTCGTGAAATATACTCCTAAACGTCTATAAGAATGTTAGTGTAAGGTAGGCTATTATCACAGTGTTTTTTAGGTTAGTTTCATCTCGTGGTCAGTCAGGCCTGGCAGTAAAGCCTAGGGCTAGCAGTTAATATGCCTTCCAGCATGGTATCGACTAATAGTAGTTGGTCAATAGAATGACGAACAAATTTATCCATGCGTTATGGAAGTTTGTTGTGGAAATGTACCTTACGAATGATAAATTGTGGGAAGGTTTATTGAATAATATGTCTCTCCCTGCAGTCATCAACTTTTGTTTATGTTGGGTCATCTACAACGGACAAAGAAACTAGGGAAGTGTGAAGAAAGCATTCGAAGGCCCAAGGTAAATCAGACGTTTAGGGCTGATAACCTTCCCGAAGACAAGACGTGAGACACTAGGGCGCTTCTACCAATTAGGTTATATAACGCCGACTGAGATATTGAAAGTTAATTACCGGTATATGAAATATGTTGTGTTTGATGATTAATATAGTATTCTAAGTGCATATTTATAAGGAAAGAAATTGATGGTGATGAAATTAAAAGCAAAACAAAAATTATTTATTTGAATGGAAATAATAAATAACTGACATAAATAAATAAAGGAAATGTGTATAATGTGAATTAAATTTTGTTATATATGACTTTTGATGAGAAATTAAGAAAGTTTGTCGCCGATATAATATTATAAAAGATCTTTATATAATTGGGAGAGAGATCATTTTTTACTTTTTGTTGTATTTTGAAGTAAGGGCTAGTCAAACTTTAGGTAATAATACGCCCCTCTAGACTAAGGGATATGGGGTGGAGGGGCCCATGCTGGTCAGAACCAGCCACGGGTAGGGGAGGACAGGGTAGTTCTTACGTCGCGGTCGTCTTTGTCTTCGTCATCGTCGTCGAGGGGTCGTCAAGGGAAGGGGGCAAGGTCCCCGACGACGATTGCCGGAGCTCGCCTCTAGTTTCGGGGAGTAAAATACTACCCTACTTACAGGCTGATGTTTGCGAGGTGGACCTTTTCTCTTGAATTGCCTTTTATTATTAGCAGAGCCATGCTCTGGGCCAATTTTACCCCGGGCCCAGACGGGGTGAAGGGGAAGTTACGCATCAACATGTGTCTCTACAGCAGTGCGATTCTGTAAAATAGTCGCTATGATAGCGATAGCGATCACGGTTGATATGAAATATCAATCGTTATAAATTATCGTTATCGACCTGATTCTGTAAAATAGTCGCTACGGCCGCCATTTATCGTATCTTGATAGCATAGCATAGCGACTTCTTTTTCATTCTCGTTATCATAGCGATCGCTATCATTTTTACAGAATCAGTCGACACGCAAAATTGTCGCTAAAGTGCCGGATAACGATCGTTATCTTCCATAACGATTTTACAGAATCAGACCGCAGCAGCAGCAGAGTCTCTACGACGACGTGAGAAACTAGGGCGTTTTAACCGGTTAGGTCATATTACAACGCCTGTGATACCGAGTGTTGTTGAGATGAGTTAATGGTGTATTTGATGATCAGTTTGTTTTCTAAGTGTAAGAAAATAAATGATGATGATAGTGGAAATATATAAATAAAATAAATGTGTATGATGTGAATTAAATTTTGCTAAATAGATACTTTAGATGAGAAATTTAGAAAGTTTGACACCGTTGTCATAAA
Source organism: Sweltsa coloradensis (assembly GCA_024449915.1). Classification (NCBI taxonomy): domain Eukaryota; kingdom Metazoa; phylum Arthropoda; class Insecta; order Plecoptera; family Chloroperlidae; genus Sweltsa; species Sweltsa coloradensis. Next base: position 118,828 of record JAMZAV010002046.1, read on the forward strand.
ATAGATTTTTTTTGTTTATTTGGATTAAGGACACGTCAACCGTTAGGTCATAATGCACTACTCTAACCTAGGGGGGGGGAGGGGGGCCCATGCTGGTCAGAACCAGCCACGGCTAAGGGGAGGAAAGGCGGGTTCTCACGTCGTGGTCGTCATCGTCTTTGTCATCATCATCGTTCGTTGTGTCAATTGTCATCGTCGTCGAGGGGTCGTCAAGGGAAGGGGGCAAGGTCCCTGACGACGATTGTCAGAACTCGCCTCTAGTTTCGTGAAGTAATCTACTCCGCACTTACTAGCTGATGTTTGCGAGGTGGACTTTTTCTCTTGAATCGCCTTTTACGATTAGCAGAGCCATGCTCTGGGTCAAAGTCTACCCCGGGCCCAGACGGGTTCTTCATGATTAAGGGAGATCAAATTGCGTGCGCAAGGCATCATAATTTGTGCATTCTGCTAGCGTATGATGTCACGATTAATGGTACATCACATGTGTCACATCTGAGAAAAACCTTTTCTCTGGTTAAGAGATATCCGTGAGCTAGACATGCTGTGTGGTCTATTCGAATTCTGGAAAATACCAACTCTTGTCTACTTGAGAATCGAGAGGCACGGGGACATATTTTATTAGTCAGTGTGTGCATCAAACAATGCAATTTGTTTTTTTGCACGTTGCCAATCCAACAATCGTTGCTTGTATCTACTCTTGACATCTGTAACGGCAACTAGTCTCGGCGCTGGGAAACCTTCCATCCTCCCTATTTACCCACGTGTCCAGGTATCCAGCAAAACGCACGATAGAACCCTCAGAATTCGGTATTTATAAAAAGAATTGGATTTCTTGGACCATTAAATGATCACTTAAATACATGAGTTGTTTTTGCTTGCAGTGAACTTCAGCTATCTGAACACAAAAAAATATTCTCCAGAAAGACAATGAAGAATGTATTTGAGACGTTAGCGGATTTCACATTCACTATACGACGACGTGAGAAACTGGAGGGCTTAAACCGGTTATGTCATATTGCGGTCGATTGTGATATTTAAGTTTATTAAAATGAGATATGGTGTATTGGATGGTTATATTGTTTGCTAAGTTAAGAAAAGGAAAGAAAGTGATGGTGATGATGGAAATAGCAAAAATAAAAAATATGATTTATTTGAATAGATATTTATATATATTAAGGAAATGTGTTTGACGTGAATTACATCTTGTTAAATAAATAACATCGAATGATAATTTTAGAAAGTTTGTCGCCGTAATCATATGATAGAAGTTCTTCATATGATTAGGAGAAATCAATTTGCGTGCGCAAGGAATCATATTTGGTACATTATCTAAGTGAAAAAGAATACTCAGAAAAATTGAGTACTATATATACTCGTTTTTCTGAATGAATGTTTAAAATTATCAATAAGTTCATCCCAATCCGCCGCTTAAACAATTTGAATATTACCATAGCTATTATTTACTTATTTTTTAATTTTTTAATTACAATAATTACTTCCATGACGTTATTATCCCTCTTGAATAGCAGAAATACAAGAATTTTAGATGTACAAGATTAAATTTAGATTTGGTGACGGTGTGTAGTGTATCACATTATAATTAACTAGTTCATAGAGAAGGAGCTTTTTCTTAACATTACTTATTTCAACATGACCATTGACCATGATATAACACGACAATCACAATGCTGATGGTAAGAATAAGAGCTTAGCCCCATAACACAAAGTGTCTTGCATTGAGACACTAAATTCGCAAAAAGAAGATAAAAACCTTAACATTATATATTTAATTAAATACTCCTATAAGTATAAATAACATAGTTTTAGATGTTTTACATTCAATTTCGATTTAGTGACGGTATGTAATATATCACTATATAATTAAATAGTTCATAAAGATGGAGATTTTTGTTAACATTATTTATTTCAACATGACCATTGACCATGACCATTGACCATGACATTATACGACAATTACATTGCTGGTGATAAGAATAACAGCTTAGCCGAAAAAGGCAAATTGTCTTGGAAATAACATAGTGAGAAACTAGGGCGCTTCAACCAGTTACGTCTTACTGCGCCGCCTGCGATATTGTATGTTAAACATTGAGATTATTGTGTGTCTGATTATAATATTGTTGAATTTGTTAATAAAAGAGAATTATGGTGAAGATAATGAAAACAAAACATTTATCAAAAACATTTATTTAAGTGAAACATGAAATGTTTTTGTTTTGATTCGGATTGGTTTAAAATATTTTGGATGGAATTTTTTGGTTTATTTGGATTAAAGACGCGTCAACCGTTAGGTCATAATGCACCACTCTAACCAAGGGGAGGGGGGGGGGAGGAGGAGGGGCCCATGGTGGACCAATTCTACCCCGGGCCCAGACGGGGGGAAGGGGAAGTTACGCATCAACATGTGTCTATACAGCAGCAGAGATCCGAGCTACCCCAATTCACGAATCACAATGAGTTTCTACGACGACGTGAGAAACTAGGGTGCTTCAACCGGTTAGGTCATATTGCGCCGCCTGTGAATAATAGTTGATGAGATGAGTTACTGCAGGTATGTTTGATGATTTAATTTCTTTCTAAGCGTATAAATAACAATATCAATTGATGATGATGAAAGTAATAGCAAAATAAAAGTTATGTATGTGAATGAAAATAAATAAAATAAATAAATGTGTATGATGAGAGTTACATTTTGTTAAATAGATTACTATGGATGAGAAATTTAGAAAGTTTGTCACCGTTCATATGATAGAAGTTCTTCATATGATTGTGAGAGATCAAATTGCGTGCGCAAGGCATTATATTTGGTACATTCTGCTACCATAATTTAATATGACAATTATTATGACCTAACTAAACATTTAATTGTATAAATTTAATATAAATACTAATAAAATGCAATACCAAAATAAGTTGTAAATTTAACCTGTATCATTAATCATGTACCATCGGTTCATTTCTAAACATAGACGATTGTTATAAAGTAAATAGAAAACATACTCGTTCAGTAGCAGTATAATATACTAAAATTATTGTCAAAATGTCATAATTGCGCAACATTAGCCTAGGGGATATAAGGAGGACTGGCCCATCTGGTCAGAACCAGCCACGGGTAGCGTAGAGGTGAGGGGGCTTCTCACGTCGCGGTCATCTTCGTCTTTGTCATCGTCATCGTTCGTTGTGTCAATTGCCATCGTCGGGAAGTCTTCAAGGGAAAGGGGAAGTGTCCCCGACGACGATTGCCAGAGCTCGCCTCTCGTTTCAGTGAGTAATATATACTCCCCTCTTATACTAGCTGATGTTTGCGAGGTGGACTTTTTCTCTTGAATCGCCTTTTACGATTAGCAGAGCCATGCTCTGAGCCAATTCTACCCTGGGCCCAGACGGGGAGACGGGGTCGAGAAACTTGCGAAAATAGGCGTTTTGAAATTTCTTAAATCGGCTTTAAACTACTTCTTTTTTGTTCCCCATAGATAGTAGAACATCCTTTCAATCTAAAATGGCCCTTGAAACATCGTGTGTTGAAACTGGGCAAACATATTATACACTCATACACTCAAATAATACTTATATGCAATTCAAAATCACGCCCCTTCTGGGTAATCAGCATATTATGACCGAACTACTTACCCGAACTGCAAAACAAAATTTAGATTTTCTTCTCGTCAACCATTGGATCATAATGCACAACTTTAGCCTAGGGGATATGAGGAAGAGGTGCCCATGCTGGTCAGAACCACCCATGGGTAGTTGGAGGAAAAGGGTTTCTCACGTCGCGGTCGTCATCGTCTTTTTCGTCGTCATCGTTCGTTGTGTCAATTGCCATCGTCGTCTGTTTTTTTTTTTTTTTTTTATTTGGATTAAGGACGCGTCAACCGTTAGGTCATAATGCACCACTCTAGCCTAAGGGGGGGGGGGGAGAGGAGGGGCCCATGCTGGTCAGAACCAGCCACGGGTAAGGGGAGGAAAGGGGGTTTCTCACGTCGCGGTCGTCATCGTCTTTGTCATCGTTCGTTGTGTCATTGTCATCGTCGCCGGAGTGTCGTCAGGGGAAGGGGGCAAGGTCTTCGACGTCTGGGATTTTTTTTTTTTTTTTTTTTTTTTTTGGTTATTTGGATTAAGGACGCGTCAACCGTTAGGTCATAATGCACCACTCTAACCTAGGGGGGGGGGGGGAGGAAAGGGGCCCATGTGGTCAGAATCAGCCACAGAAAGGGGAGGAGGGGGGTTTCTCACGTCGCGTGTCATTGTCTTGTCATGGGTTCGTGGTGTCATTGGTCTTTGTATCGTCGCCGGGGTCGTCAAGGGAAGGGGCAAGGTCCGGACGATTGCCAGAGCTCGCCTCTAGATCGGGGAGTATATACTACCTTCTTGCTAGCTGATTTTGCAAGGTGGACTTTTTCTCTTGAATCGCCTTTTACGATTAGCAGAGCCATGCTCTGGGCCAATTCTACCCGGCCCAGACGGCGTCTGGGAGGTTTTCAAGGGAAAGGAGAAGTTTACCCGACGACGATTGCCAGAGCTCGCTTCTAGTTTCGGGGATTAATATACTCCTATCTTACTAGCTGATGTTTGCGAGATGGACGTTTTCTCTTTAATCGCCTTGTACGATTAGCAGAGCCATGCTCTAGGCCTATTCTACCCCGAGTTCAGACGGGGACTTCCTGTCTCCTCCGATATTCTAAAGAATTAACTTACACGCGTTTCACAGTGCTTAGTATTTGTTATTTAATACCTTTTTATCCTTGTTAAACTTTTACAACGTTTAATAAAATAAAAGGTTACGTCTTTAAGAATGTTATTATAAGGTACGCCAGGCTATATTACAGTGCTTTTAGGTAAGTTTCATCTCGTGGTCAGCGAGGCCTGGCAGTAAAGCCAAGGGCTAGCAGTTAAGATGCATTCCAAAGTGTTGTCGACTAATAGTCGGTCAATAATAATAGAATGACGAGAAAATTTATCCATGCAGTTATAACAATTGGAAGTTTGTTGTGGAAATATACCTTACGAATGACAAATTGTGGGAAGGTATATTGGATAATATGTCTAACCCTGCAGTCATCAACTTTTGTTTATGTGGGGTCATCTAATTCGGACAAAGAAACTAGGGAAGTGTGAAGAAAGCTTTCGAAAGCCCAGGGTAAATCAGACGTTTAGAGCGTTCATTGAACAAGGCGTGAGACACTAGGGCGCTTCTACCAATTAGGTTATATTGCGCCGACTGTGATATTGAAAGTTAATTACCGGTATATGAGTTATGGTGTGTTTGATGGTTATATAGTTTTCTAAGTGTATATTTATAAGAAAATAAATTTGTGGTGATGAAAGTAAATGCAAAACAAAAATTATTTATTTGAATGGAAATAAATAAAGGAAATGTGTATGACGTGAATTAATTTTTTTTAAATAAATAACTTTTAATGAGAAATTTAGAAAGTTTGTCGCCTTTATCATATTATAGAAGATCTTTATATGATTGGGAGATATATATATTTTCTTTTTGTAATATTTTGAAGTAAGGGCCCGTCAACCGTAAGGTCATAATATGCCACTCTAGCCTAGGGGAAGTAGGGAGGAAGGGCCTTTGCTGGTAAGTAACCAGCCACGGGTAAGGGGAGCAATGGGGGCTTCTCAAGTCGCGGTCATATGCGTCTTTGTCAAAGTTCGTGTTGTTATGGTCGTTGTCGTCGGGGAGGTCGTCAAAGTTTTTTGGGGATTATTTGGATTAAGGGCGCGTCAACCGTTAGGTCATAATGCACCACTCTAGCCTGAGGATGGGCCCATACTGGTCAGAACGGGGTAGGACGAGGAAGAAGGGTTTCTCACGTCGCGGTCGTCGTCTTTGTCATCGTTCGTTGTGTCATTGTCATCGTCGTCGGGGAGGTCGTCAAGGGAAAGAGGGAGGTTTCGCAGACGACGATAACCAGAGTTCGCCTCTAGTTTCGGGGAGAAATATACTACGCTCTTATACTAGCTGATGTTTGCAAGGTGAACTTTTTCTCTTGAATCGCCTTTGACGATTAGCGTAGCCATGCTGTGGGCCAAATTCTACCCGGGCCCAGACGGGGAAAAACATGTAATTACCCATTATTTTTATAAACCAATTAAGTTTTTGTTTAAAAGGATAGTCAAGACTTGCAATAGTTAATTCACAAACTATCTTATCCTCATGTTCATACATTGCCCGTATAAGAAAAAATCTTATTAATTCCTCTCTTTCCTGTTTATTCATTCCCCACTTTCATACTTTATGCTTTAAGGTGATATAAGTCTTATTTAAAATTAAATGGACTTCATTTTGTAATTTAAAATACTCACGTTATTCTCGTCGAATACTCTGAATACTAGAGATGCAAACTTGGATGGATCCCCTTGCGGGAAAAACTGTTTGTAGATTTTTATGAACCCCTAAAAAGAAAATCATCAGATAAAGTCTTGTTTACATAGAAATATTTAAAAAAAAAATTATTTATATTAATATTCATTCTTTTCCTAACCTGTTCCGTAAGGAGCCCATTTGGACAGTCTTTCAGGAATCCTTTATGCCTGAAACAAAAGAAAGATCACTGTTAGTAAGTTTATTCTAATTTGCAACACAAGCTAGAGTACGGGAGCATCCAATAGAGGTAGTAAAACTATTGAATTTAAAATATCGCGAAGAAGATTTTTGGTTTATTTGGATTAAGGAAGCGTCAACCGTTAGGTCGTAATGCACCACTCTAGCCTAGGGGGGGTGGAGGGGCCCATGCTGGTCAGAACCAGCCACGGGGAAAGGGGGAAGGGGGGTTTCTCACGTCGCGGTCGTCATCGTCTTTGTCATCGTTCGTTGTGTCACTGTCATCGTCGCCGGGGGGTCGTCAAGGGAAGGGGGCAAGGTCCCCGACGACGATTGCCAGAGCTCGCCTCTAGTTTCGGGGTGAAATATACTTCGCTCTTTCTAGCTGATGTTTTCGAGGTGGACTTTTTCTCTTGAATCGCCTTTTACGATTAGCAGAGCCATGCTCTGGGCCAATTCTACCCCGGGCCCAGACGGGTAGGTTCGCCCACTATTACAAAAGTTTTAGCAATTGTAATGGTGTCGAGTCATGAATTCTAAAACTTTCTCGGGGGCCATCTTTTCCCCCCTTACCCCCAGGAACACCAAAAAATGTTGTCATCGTTGTAGAAGGGCAATACCAACACAACAACGCGTGACAATCGACGTCGTTAGCGGTTTTATAGTGAGACGAGACAAAAACTTAGGACAGACAGACGGAAAAGTCATTCTTATGGAAGGTTCGTTGCCGAAACATCATATGTGATTTTAAGTAGCCAATAGTCCCTTTGTTTTGGAAGCAATATTTAATTTTTTAAAGTGTGTTATGAAATGCTGTTGATTGAAATTGTAATGTCATTTGAATGCGAAACTACAGTTATAAAGGTTATTTCCACTCTCATAACGTTTTGTTAAAATTTTATCTCTCATTCTAAGTCATCTCAAATCGATAACGCTGAGCATAAAACACAAGAACTGATCTTATTGTTATAATGTTGATCGTATACAGCTCAATTCTAGACGAATGATGTGGACAAATAGTTTTCTTTTATAGGTTCTGCATTCTCATTATGAATACACTCTAACTTTCGAAGAACAATCCACCCATTAACGACGACGTGAGAAACTAGGGCGCTTGAACCAGTTAGCTCATATTGCGCCGCCTATGTTATTGAAAAATAGTGAAATGAGTTATTGTGTGTTTAATGATTATATTGTTTTCTACGTTAATAAAGGAAAGAAATTCATGGTGATTAAAGTAAAAGTGAAAGAAAAATTTCGGTAAGTAAATAACTTTGAAAAAGAAGTTTGGAAAGTTTGTCGCCGTTATCATATGATAGTTCTTCATATGAAAACGAGAGATCAAATTGCGTTCGCAAGGCATCGCATTTGGTATATTCTGCTATCATATGATGCACGGTTAAAGGTACATCACATAGGACACATCTGGGAACACTTTTTTCTCAGGATCAGTATACAATTTAATTATTTTTGTAAGTTTGTTAAGTTTATTTATCCGTGAGGTCATAATGCACCTGCCAAGGGGATATGAGGAGGCGGTCAGAACCAGCCACGAGTAGGGGGAGGAATTGGAGAGTTCTCACGTCGTGGTCGTCATCGTCTTTGTCATCAATCGTGTTGTCGTCGTCGTCGTCGGGAAGGTCGTCAAGGGACGACTGCCAGAGCTCGCATCTAGTTTACTTACCAGCTGATGTTTTGCAAGATGGACTTTAACACATTACTCGCCTTTTATGATTTACAAAGCTTTGTTCTGGGAAAGTTTACCCCCGGGCCTTTATGTGTACCCACTGTGGATGTGTTTTATACTTTCATGGCCATTATAAAGCAATCATAAAGGAAACTACTACACACTTTGTCTTCTTATTATTTGGTGTATTATTTTTTTTACGTGTATTCGTTTGTCATCTTTAAAGGAATAATTTTAAACTAAATTATGTCATAAAAAATGACACAAATATAATATAAAAGAGTGACAAACTTTTTTTTACTGTTATTAGTATTCGATGTTGTGTGGTACTTGCTTTTGAAAATGTGGCTATTAATATATTGTTGAATCATCAAACATTTTCACATTTAAAAAAGAATGAAATCACATTTTTGCTTTTAGTTTGTTGGTATGTTTTTCTGTAAGTAATCGAGACGTTGAATTAATTTTATAATACCGTAGGTGGTAGTTTATTTTCATTTTGTGCTCTTATACTATGATATTGAACCTCCTGAAAAGCTAATAAAAAGCTTTATTCAAGCCATTTTAGTTTAATAGATTGTAATGGCAGATTTTTATTATATTTACCTTTTCGTTTGAAACCATTACACAAGTACGTTGTCTGCTATAATGATATAATTTCGATGTGAAAACTCTATTTAACACTTGTTAAAGGGGCTCATGAGTTTCTACACGCACTGTAATGGTTTAATAAAAATACCTTTACGCCCGTAAAAGACCGAGCCTAATAGTTTAGGCTGCGTTATAGTCTGGTTTATTTGGATTCAGAGCGCGTCAACCGTTAGGTCATAATGCGTCACTCTAGCCTATGGGCTTTTAAAGCAGAGTGTGTCCAAGCGGTTGCCAATGCGTAATTTATTCGGAATTGTGTTATGACTAGATTTTTTGCAGGATACCGTAACTTTTTTTATTTTATGTGTTGTGCTGGTGCACCATATTAAAATCAAACCCGCTACCTGTTAATTCAAATGTGTTTACACCACCTTTATAAATACAAAAAATAAGAATTGTAGGAATAAACAAGCTGAAGTCATCTGGACATTTTACACAAAAATAAATTTCCAATGCAATTTTATTATCCAAAGTTCACATAGTAATATTTTTTTTTTTGCTTTATTTGGATTAAGGACGCGTCAACCGTTAGGTCATAATGCACCACTCTAGCCTAAGGGGGGGGGGAGGAGGGGCCCATGCTGGTCAGAACCAGCCACGGGTAATGGGAGGAAGGGGGGTTTCTCACGTCGCGGTCGTCATCGTCTTTGTCATTGTCCGTTGTATCATTGTCATCGTCGCCAGGGGGTCGTCAAGGGAAGGGGGCAAGGTCCCCGACGACGATTGCCAGAGCTCGCCTCTAGTTTCGGGGAGTAAGATCCGCTCTTTCTAGCTGATGTTTGCGAGGTGGACTTTTTCTCTTAAATCGCCTTTTACGATTAGCAGAGCCATGCTCTGGGCCAATTCTACCCCGGGCCCCTTCTAAAATTAACGCGAAAATATCAGTTTGAAATATGCTTATTGCTTACACTGACAAAGAGAATGAAATACTCCACTACTTACCAGCTGATGTTTGCGAGAAGGACTTTACGACGTCTTTTCGTCGCCTTTTGCGATTAGCAGAGCCATTCTCCGGGTCAAAATCTACCAGGCGTGCTTAGGTTTGTAGTGCAGGTCATAAGTCAATGATAAATGCCCTCCTCCAAAAGTTGTTATCAAAATCCAGCCGACGGTTAAATTTAATAGTTTTGTCATTACTCGTTCAGTAACTTATATACCAGTTGTTGACATAATAGGCCTACACTTATTGCATTGATAGCAATAGCTTTTCTGTTTACAACCAGGAAAACGCCAAAGTCGTTGTTAGACGATTGATTGATTGATTTTTTGTTTATTTGGATTAAGGACGCGTCAACCGTTAGGTCATAATGCACCATTCTAAACTAGGGTGGGAGAGGAAGGGCCCATACTCGTCAGAACCAGCCACGGGTAAGGGGAGGAAAGAGGGGGTTCTCAAGTGGCTGTCGTCATTGTCTTCGTCATCGTTCGTGGTGTCATTGTCGTCATCGTCTTTGAGGGGTCGTCACGGGAAGGGGGCCAGGTCCCCGACGACGATTGCCAGAGCTTGCCTCTAGTTTCGGGGAGTAATATACTCCCCGCTTACTAGCTGATGTTGGCGAGGTGGACTTTTTCTCTTGAATCGCCTTTTACGATTAGCCTATTCTACCCCGGGCCCAGACGGGGGGATATGACTTGTAAGCTTCCACAGTTAAAACGATACCGCAGAACAACTCTAAAACTATAAAAAACATATTCATGTCTCTGAAACAATGAAGTAATATTAATTTTAAAAATGTTGTCTTTTATATGTCCAAAATGTGATTACTGTTTTGCCCTCATTCCGCACGATCATCGCCATAGAGATTACAGCTACTGTTGCAATGACATCCCGGAAACGCCGCACGAACCATGCCGACGCTGTTGGCAATCGTAAACCATTGATCTGCGACATTTAAATGCAAACCCTACGGGCGCTCATTGCCCGGTGCTTAACAGTGTTATCTTTTATTTGATGCCGTTAGCTGACTATCTCGGAATGGCGTCCAATGGAATGTGCTGGTCAGCTGCATTGCGTGTAACATTCGTTATCACTCGCCTACGGACGCTTCCGAATACTACCAAAATGTAGAATTTTCCAGTTCTTCGTTAAAGCGCATCATTTAGCGGCATCAATCGACGGTGACGCAACAAATAAATATCCGAATAGTTACGCGTAAGAAATCCTACTAACATTTTGGATTTTGTTTATTTGGATTAAGGACGCGTCAACCGTTAGGTCATAATGCACCCTCTAGCCTAAGGGGGGGGAGAGGAGGGGCCCATGCTGGTCAGAACCAGCCACGGGTAAAGGGGAGGAAGGGGGGTTTCTCACGTCGCGGTCGTCATCGTCTTTGTCATCGTTCGTTGTGTCATTGTCATCGTCGCCGGGGGGTCGTCAAGGGAACGGGGCAAGGTCCCCGACGACGATTGCCAGAGCTCGCCTCTATCTTCGGGGAGTAAAAAACTACGCTTCATACTAGCTGATGTTTGCGAGGTGGACATTTTCTCTTGAATCGCCTTTTACGATTAGCAGAGCCATGCTCTGGGCCAATTCTACCCCGGGCCCAGACAATGTTAAAAGATATTTGAATTTGAACGCGTCAACCGTTACGGAATAATGCGCTTTTCTAGCGAAAGGGATATGGGAGAAAAATCCTATACTGGTCAGAACCGTTCACGGGTATAGTGTGTAAAGGGGGATAATCATCTCGTGGTCATCATTGTCTTTGTCATTGTACATGTTGTCATGGTCGTCGTCGTTGTCGGGAAGGTCGTCAAAGGAGGAATGGTCCCGACAACTGCCAGAGCTCGCCTCTAGTTTCGGGAAGTAACAATGTTATATGGTCAAGTATGTCATACTCCCTACTCTCTAGCTGATATTTGCAAGATGGACTGTTTCTCTTTCCTCTTCTTTTACAATATTGATGAGACATGCTCTGGTCCAAATTCTCTCTCTTTTTTTAGTTATAGGCCTACTTTAGGCCTAATTGTGTAAGGGCCCGTTGAGGCCGTTAGGTCATAATGCACCACTCAATTCTAGGGGATTTGGGAAGTTTTTTTTTTGTTTATTTGAATTAAGGACGCGTCAACCGTTAGGTCATTTTTAATAAATTAATTGGATTAAGGACGCGTCAACCGTTAGGTCATAATGCACCATCACTCTAGCCTAAGGGGGGTGGGGAGGAGGAGCCCATGCTGGTCAGAACCAGCCACGGGTAAGGGGTGGAAGGGGGGTTTCTCACGTCGCGGTCGTCATCGTCTTTGTCATCGTTCGTTGTGGCATTGTCATCGTCGCCGCGGGGTCGTCAAGGGAAGGGGGAGGGGTTCAAGACGACAACTGTCAGAGCTCGCCTCTAGCTTCGGGGAGTAGAAACTACCCTTCTTATGCTTATGCTTAGCTGATGTTTGCGAGGTGGACTTTTTCTCTTGAATCGCCTTTTACGATTAGCATAGCCATGCTCTAGGCCAATTCTATATCGGGCCCAGACGGGGTGAAATTATACCTTAGACCCATACGGAGTGAAAACCACTATTAAGGCTAGGACTTGCTACTACGCGGCACTAGCTTGGCTACCATACAAACCATGACACATTCGTTGACAAGTTAACCACATCAAGAAGTGGAATCTAACTACAAGAACACGATCCATTATAAACCAAGGCTAGGAACTAGACAATATGGGAACCTAAGAGACACGACGACGTGAGAAACTAGGGCGCTTTAACCGGTTAGGTCATATTGCGCCGCCTTTGATATTGTAAGTTTTTGGGATTCGTTAAGTTTAAGGGCTCGTCAACCGTTGGGTCATAATGCGTCACTAGCCTAAGAAATATGGGGAAGAGAGCCCAATGCAATGGTCAGAACCAGCCAAGGGTAGGGCGAGGAAAAGGGGGGCGGGGTTAACCGTTAATGAAATGAGTTTCTATAGTGTTTCATGAATATATTGTTTTAAAGTTTACACTAGACAAAGAGGAACTGAAAGATCACGACGACGAGAGAAACTAGGGCGCTTCAACCGTTGGGTCATAATGCGTCACTAGCCTAAGTGATATGGGGAAGAGAGCCCAATGCAATGGTCAGAACCAGCCAAGGGTAGTGGGAGGAAAGGGCGTGTTGGGTTCACCGTTAATGAAATGAGTTTCTATAGTGTTTCATGAATATATTGTTTTTAAGTTTTCACAGAAAAATAACATAAATGATCTAACAGTAAAATAGCAAAGCATTTTTTAAAAATTTGAATTAAAAAAATGTTATATGTGAACGTAATCAATGGATTTTAAAGGAACTATAGATCTTTGCTCATACAATATGCTATTCAATTTTATTATCAGCAACTAAAAATGTTTTTTTTGTGAGGATTTTTACAATATGGCAGTTTATACCATATTTTGAGCATGTTTGTGTATTGTTTTTTCTAAAGGGCATGCATGCATAGTCATAATCTTAATTAAGAACCTCGTTCATAGCATAACGCATTATCTTGAATCATTCGGCAGTCAGATCGACGAGATAGAGCGAACGTGTTGCAACTTTTAGACTGATTAAACGGAAGCTGTGTAATCATTAAGATTTGTTTTTTATTTCATCAAATATTTTCTGGAGTTTATTTTCTATTCCATTTTTCAAAACTCATGTTTCTGTTGTTATTTTGGATTAAGGGCACGTCAACCGTTAGGTCATAATGCGCCAATCCAGCCTAAGGGAAATGCATTGATATTTAACTACTGTTAGGCTAGATTAGCAGTCGGTTGGTCCACTTCCGTGACAATTAGAAGCCATCTTGAAATCCCAGTTTGCATGTTAATTAAATGGGAGCTATTTATAGACCGAATATTTTTAAAGATGGCCGCCAGTTTGACAGCTGAGCATACTAGCCTTTAACATCAAATGATTACTATATTCCCATATGCAATAACGTCATAATATTGTTTCTGTTTGTTCATTCCCATGCTGCACAAGCTAAAACCATATCAAACAATCCAGTTAAAATACTTTATTGCTTTGAAAAAGCATAAATTAAAACGTCAAATCGCCATCTTGAACTGGATTTTCGACGCTTCAATTTGCTACGCTCGCGCCTGTGCGGAAGTATTGGAGACTGCTAATCTAGCCTACAATAGGGGTTTAATCTATGGGGAAATGGGACGGAGGTGACCATTGCTGGCCAAAACCAGTCACGGCAAGGAGAGAAAAGGGGGGTTCTCACGTCACGGTCGTCATAGTATTTGTCGTCGTTTGTTGTGTCATTGTTATCGTCGTCGGGAAAATCAAGGGAAGTGTAAGGGTTTACCGACGGCGATTGCCAGAGCTCGCCTCTAGTTTTGGGGAGTAAAATACTTCTCTTTTTACTAGGTGATGTTTGTGAGGTGGGCTTTTTCTCTTGATCGCCTTTAACGATTAGCAGAGCCATGCGATCTAGGCCAATTCAATCCCGGGCACATACGGGGGACTCCCATGTTGAAGACGACGACGACGTGACAAAAAAGGGCGCTTCAACTGGTTAGGTCATATTGCGCCGTTTGTGATATTGAAAGTTAGTGAGATGTGTTAAGGCTGTGTGTTCACCAAAAACCAAAATCCAAAATATGCATAAAACAGTAGTTATAGAGTATGATCATTAATCACAGTCTTTTGAAAAAATCAAAATATATTTTTTAGAATTTTTTTGGTCGATGTATTTTTCCTCTATTGCTACTTTTTTGAACGATTTTTGGTGCTAAGTTTTTCCAAAAGTATGCCATTTGGATGGCTGATATTTTTATTGTAGCTTACAATCATCTTTGACTATAGAATGTGTTATTTTGAAATATGTATCTTCAATACCTTACATTTTACAGTGTATTATATTTTCCGGTACTTTTGTGGTATTTGTACCGTCAAAACTCAAAAGAAAAAAAAGGAAGCTCTTAAGATACGAAAGCTATAGATTTCAAAATACCACATTCAATAGTCAAAGATGAGGGTAAGCTACAATAAAAATATCAGCCATTCAAATGGTATACTTTTGGAAAAACTTAGCACCAACAATCGTTCAAAAAAGTAGCAATAGAGGAAAAATGCATCGACTAAAAAAATCAAAAAAATATGTTTGATCTTTTCAAAAGGCTGTGATTAATGATCATCCTCTATAACTACGGTTTTATGTATTTTTGGATTTTGGTTTTTGGTGAACACACAGCCTTAATGGTGTGTTTTTTTTTCTAAGTGTATAAGAAAAGAAAATGATGGTAATGATAGTAATTGCAAAACAATAGTTATTTATTGAAATGGAAATAAAGGAATTAAAGAATTGTGTATGATGTGAAATAAATTTTGTTAAATTATTTTGAATGATTTTTTTTTTTTTTTTTTTTTGGATTAAGGACGCGTCAACCGTTAGGTCATAATGCACCACTCTAGCCTAAGGGATACGGGGAGAGGAGGGGCCCAAGCTGGGCAGAACCAGCCACGGGTAGGAGGAGGTGAATGCATTTCTAAGTGTATATAAGAAAAGAAAACGATGATGATAGTAAAAGATAAATAAAAGTTATTTATGTGAATGAAAATAAATACATTAAAGAAATGTGTATGATGTGCTTTAAATTTTGTTCAATAAATAGATTACTTTGGATTAAGTATGTGGCCGTTATCATATGTTATGTTGTTGGGCCAAATTCTACCGCAGGCCCAGACTGGGTGTAGGGGGAGGAAAGGTGTGCTCTCACGTCGTGGTCGTCATCGTCGTCTAAGTTATCATTAGCCAGCGGATCAGCCGAGCTCGTTTAACCGGTTCCCAAACGAACACCAAAGTTAAGCAGAATCGGCGTGGTCATGGGTAGAGTGGGTGACCGCTCTACCCTGAAACTCACGTATACCGCTGGTTAGAGCAGATGGAGGGTTCGAAAGCTAGAGTAACGGCTTAGTTCTCCTTTACGTCTGCTCGGCAGTCCGGGTTAGTGGAGGAACCTATATGACTGTCAAAGTTCCACCGTCCTGTCGGATGGGACGTTCAGCCGTTGGTCCCCTTGGTACTTTTCGAAAGGAGTAGGCTACATGCCGGTACTGGGTTTCCCCTCCTCCCTTCTGTTCATACTTTATCCTCATCTATCACCACTCATCGTCTCGATTAGCCAAAGTGCATAAATATGAGACGTTAAGCAATAATCAATCTATCAACTAAGTTATCATTCTTGTTGACATGGTCGTAGGATGTCGTCATGCAAGGGGATCAGAAAGTACCCCCATTGCAACTGCCAGAGCATGCCTCTAGTTTCTGATTTGATGTTGAAAGAGGCGCTTCTACGTAGTCTCTAAGATACTGCACACGTTCGGCACATCTGTGTGCGACTTCTTCCTCCATACTACCGTGCTGTAATCAGGTATTCCCTTTGCAGTAGTTGCAGCTCTTGCTAAGCGTAACTAAATGAGACCCTAGGGTGAGACACGAAGCGTGTCCCGAGGGTGCTATGGCCCCTGCTCTTAACAACCGACTTGCGAACCAGTGCATGATACGGATCATGTTAATTATTCGTTAACAAGAGGTAAAGGCAGGCTATACGTTGTATAATATCATAACTGAAGGAATTGTCATGTATCAAGACAACGACGACGTGAAAAACTAGGGCGCTTCAACCGTTCGGGTCATATTGCGCTGCCTGTGATATTGAAAGTTGATGAGATGAGTTAATAGTGTGTTTGATGATTTGATTGTTTTCCAAGTGTATATATATATATATATATATATATATATATATATATATATATACAACAAATAAAATGATGATGATAGTAATAGCAAAACTATAATTTATGTGAATGAAAATAAATAAATGAAAGAAATGTGTATTATATGTGAATAAAATTTTGTTAAATAGATTACTTTGGATGAGAAATTTAGAAAGTTTGTCGCCGTTATCATACGACAGAAGTTTTTCATGTGATTAGAAGAGATCAAATTGCGTGCGCAAATGGTAATAGACGACGACGTGAGAAACTAGGGCGCTTCAACCGGTTAGGTCATTTTGCTCCACCTGTGATATTAAAAATTAATTAAATGAGTTAATGGTGTGTTTATGTGTGTTTCAGTTAAGGTGGAGCAATAAAAGGAGCTTCCAGCCTTGTTCTGTACAGACGACGACGTGAGAAACTAGGGCGCTTCAACCGGTTAGGTCATATTGCGCCGCCTGTGAATGAAAGGAAATGAGAAGAGTGAATGCAGGTATGTTTGATGATTAGATTGTTTTCTAAGTGTATAAATAACAAAATAAATTGATGATGAAGAAAGTAATAGCAAAATAAAAGTTATGTATGTAAATGAAAATAAAGAAAAGAAACAAATGTGTAAGATGTGAATTAAATTTTGTTAAATAGATTACAATGGATGAGAAATTTAGAAAGTTTGTCGCCGTTATCATATGATAGAAGTTCTTCATATGATTGGGAGAGATCAAATTGCGTGCGCAATGCATCATATTTGGGCACATTCTGCTAGCATATGATGCACGGTTTAAAGGTACATCACATGTGTCACATATGGGAATAACCTTTTTCTCTGGTTAAGAGATATGCCGTGTGTTAGGCGTGTATGGCCTATACGAATTCTAGACAATACCACCTCTTCTCTACGTGAGAGTCGAGACGTAGGTGGACGAATTTTGTTAGTCAATGTGGGCATCACACTATTGCAATTTGTTATTTTGCAACACATCCCACGATGCTTGTCGCAAATCCAACAATCTTTGCTTGTATCCACTCTTGACATCTGGAACGGGAACTAGATTGAAATCAACGTCGCGACCTGGGAAGCTTCCTTAGCAGCCCGATCAGCGTGTTTTATTTCCCTCTATGCCCACGTGTCCCCGGTATCCAGCAAAACTCTATTATATATCCCTTAGAGGTTAGTTTTTTCTAATAGAATTGGATGTCTTGTACCAAATGAAAGACTAGAATACATGAGTTTTATAGCTTGAAGTGAACTTAAGCTATCTGAACACAAAAGATATTCTCCACAACGACAGCGTAGAATGTATTTAAGAGCTTCACGGATGGCGAATAACTCTGGGCCGTGAAAACTGAACACACGTCGCACAGACCGCTTCTATAGTTTTACTAGGAAAACGCTTAAATCCCGCCGCGTTGATGGATGAGCGTATTTTTTTTAAAACGAAAAAAGCGTAAAATTGTGATTTATTTAATAGATAATTTTTCGATTACGCTCAAATTTCACACGAATATATTAATTCGTTAAATTAAGGTTCTGTGAAAAAATCATTACAATCGGATAAAGCATGTAGATGTTATAAGTCGAAGAATTTTTTTAAAAATTGAAAAAAAAATCGTAAAATTGCGATTTTCATGAGAAATAATTTTCCGATCGATTTTTTCCCCCCGTGCAATTCTTTGTTTAGAGATTTCATAGACCTCCATAAAATTTCATCGCAATTGTAGTATTGGTTTTAGGCCGGAATCGTGTTCACAGATACACCAAAATACAAAAAAAAGAAAGAAAAAAACATTCCGTTTTTTTTCTCCAGTGTAGTGAAATGGAATCTTTGCTTCGCTCGCTACGCTCGCTACGCTCATCCAACTACTTGCTAGTGGAAGTTTGCGAGGTGGACTTTAACTCTTTCTGGCCTTTACGGTCGGCAGAGGGGAAGGCGAGAAACTGATCGATCTGTTATTTTTTAAATAGAACCATCTCGGAGCCTAAAGAAAAAGATCATAATTAAGAGGTCACAGGTAGAATGTCTTCAACCAGCAATTTTAATGTAGTGATGTTTACGGGTTTCACTCAAGCGACGAAATGCTGCATGGGATTTTGTATTGTATGATTTTTTAATTAGGCCTACCTTTTTTTTACCGGTAGTATACTTTACGTGGTAATAAGAAGAAAGGTTTGCCCTTTAGTGGGATTACTAGAAAATATATCATATTTAAGAACACAAATAATGCTTTATTAGGCCTATGTTGTTTTTCTAATGCATTTTTGTATTATACAATATTGAGATTGTTAATATTTAACCACCTACGGAAGTGTTTCCCGACTATCCAAATCAAGGAATTAAGATTGTTGTCAACGACGACGTGAGAAACTTGGGCGCTTCAACCGGTTAGGTCATATTGTGCCGCCTGTGATATTAAAAGTTGATATGATGAATGAATGATGTGTTTGATTATATATATATATATAAATATATAATATATATATATAATAAATATATATAATATAAATATATATATATATATAATATGTATAATAACATAACATAATTGACATAAATTAGCATATTGTAATAAATAATATTTTTTGGTTTATTTGGTTTAAGGACGCTTCAACCGTTAGGTCATAATGCACCACTCTAGCCTAAAAGGGGGGGGGGAGAGGATGGGCCCATGCTGGTCAGAACCAGCCGCGGGTAAGGGGAGGAAGGGGGGTTTCTCACGTCGCGGTCGTCATTGTCTTTGTCATCGTTCTTTGTGTTATTGTCATCGTCGCCGGGGGGTCGTCAAGGGAAGGGGGCAAGGTCCCCGATGACGATTGCCAGAGCTCGCCTCTATTTTCGGGGAGTAAAATACTACCCTTCATAGCCTACTAGCTGATGTTTGCGAGGTGGACTTTTTCTCTTGAATCGCCTTTTACGATTAGCAGAGCCATGCTCTGGGCCAATTCCATCTATATTCTATCTATTCTATCTATTATCTATCCATATATATATATATATATATATATATAATAGTAATAATAATAGGTAGATGCCAACAGGCTTTGTTAGATCGGAGCATCTTCAAATAATGTGATTTAACCTCTTTGTTATTCTTTGTTTTGGTTACGGGTTCTTTTGTTCTTGTTTATCATCTTTATTCTCAAATCACATTTCTTTTCAATGTCTTCTTATCACCTATGTAATTATCACCTATATCTTCACCTATGTATTTCTCTATCACCTATGTCTGCGCATCACCTACTTAAATAAAAGCTTATTTGATTTCACCTTTGCTTTCTTCACCTGATTAACATGGTCAATCTCCGTGGCCGGATAACTCCGAGATTCGATACCTAACTGTGAGTAATCTATAATAATATACTGTCCACACACCACATCATCATGGCTAGCACAGAAGAAACCCTCGCCAACATTGAAGGACTCTTAGCTCTGCGAACAATGTACATGGGTTTAATGTGTGATCTTTACACCTTTTCGCATAAAACAGACGGGGCTTCCAAGATGCAACTACAAGCCCGTAGGGAAGAACATGTGGAACTAAAGGCTGCTTTTATGAAAACTCAAAGGGACATCACACTAGCCAATGCTACGGTTCCCAATGCGCAAGTAGCTGAGGTTCCTCATGCCTTTACCCAGTTCTACAAGTTCTACTGTAAGGTAGTTACGGTCGTAGAGGATAGGTTTCCGTCTGAATTACCAGCACCTTCAACATTAGCTGTTGGTACGGAACAACCCCGACGTCCGCAAATCGCCGTGCCCAGGCCTACTCCTAGGCACAATACTTCGCCTATTGCACGATTGCCTTCGAAAATGGCGCGAGCTCTTACGCCCGCTACGCCATCTTCGTCGCCTTTACTTTCACCTTCACCGTCGACTTCACCGTCGCCTTCACCGTCGATTTTACCGTCGCCTTCACTGTCGCCTTCACCGTCGACTTCACCGTCGACTTCACCGTCGACTTCACTGTCGTGTTCACCGTCGACTTCACTGTCGAGTTCACCGTCGACTTCACTGTCGTGTTCACCGTCGACTTCACTGTCGAGTTCACCGTCAACGTCACCGTCGCCTTTACCTTTGTCGGTACCTTCGTCTACCAGCACTGTCCAAGAGCCATCAGCAGAAGAAGTTCCGCATTCACTTCTCATCACCTCTTGTTACTTCATCAACTTCAGTGCCTGTGCATAAGCTGTGCAGCGATCCACTGGACATCTCTGACGACCTCAATCGCCTGCTTACACCTCGTATAGTACATTTAGCTTATATTAAATGATTCACACTCCTCACTCATCGATCCCATATCTTGGGAGTCCTATAGCTTGATCTTACAAAGAAACTTTGGTGCTTTAAGCCTACCACCAACCAACACTTTGCCCTCTTCCTACTCAATGAAGCAAAGCCTTCATGGGGGCCGGAATGTTAGATCGGAGCATCTTCAAATAATGTGATTTAACCTCTTTGTTATTCTTTGTTTTGGTTACGGGTTCTTTTGTTCTTGTTTATCATCTTTATTCTCAAATCACATTTCTTTCAATGTCTTTCAATGTCTTCTTATCACCTATGTAATTATCACCTATATCTTCACCTATGTATTTCTCTATCACCTATGTCTGCGCATCACCTACTTAAATAAAAGCTTATTTGATTTCACCTTTGCTTTCTTCACCTGATTAACAGGCTTGGTGTAATCAATGTGGATAGAGATAGGAGTCAACAGCTTACCTGAGATGTAGAGGTGGCTGCCATAGTAGAACACAGATAAAAATATAATAATAATAATAATAATAATAATAATAATAATAATAATAATAATAATAATAATAATAATAATAATAATAATAATAATAATAATATGCCTTGAAGGCAAGGCCGAAACGTCTCGTGACTATTTAGTGATTAGTTTGTGTATATTTTTATCTGTGTTCTACTATGGCAGCCACCTCTACATCTCAGGTAAGCTGTTAAGACTCCTATTTCTATCTACATTGATGATATATATATATTTATATATATATATATTCAACCCCGGTGTAGTCACTTTTTTAATTTCTGTCTAAAGTACTAACATAACAGCGTCATAGTCGCCTACTATTAAGCCAAGTTTAAACATCACATTTCCCAACTCTAGGGTTACAGAGATGGTTTGTATTTCTCCAAGTTCATTTCATGTGTAGTCTAATAGGCAGTGCAATCTGCTCTACACACGTTATTAACAATGTACAAAACAGACCAAAATATAGACAGTTTTAAATTGGTGGCCGCATAGCTCAGTTGGTAAGAGCATAGCCCGGTAAGCTAAGGTCCCGGGTTCAAACCCCGGTGTAGTCACTTTTTTGATTTCTGTCTAAAGTACTAACATAACAGCGTCATAGTCGCCTACTATAAAGCCAAGTTTAAACATCATATATATATATATATATATATATATATATATACATCCAAATTTGGTTTTAGGGTTTTTGTTCGTGTATTTCCTCTTCTCTCTAGCAGGCCTTCACAAGGACCATTGTCAGCTGGTCGACGTTTCGGCTGAATCACATCAGCCATCATCAGGACCTGATGATGTCCTGATGATGGCTGATGTGATTCAGCCGAAACGTCGACCAACTGACAATGGTCCTTGTGAAGGCCTGCTAGAGAGAAGAGGAAATACACGAACAAAAACCCTAAAACCAAATTTGGATGTATCTATGACTGTTCGTGAAAACCTACGTGCTAATATATATATATATATATATATATATATATATATATATATATATATATATATATATATATATATTTTGTCTTAAGCTTTCGTGATCTTCGTGATCCATGGTTAATGTTTAAAGTATCTTTACGGTAAATAATCACGCACAGTATTATAGAAAATAACTTTTAATCCCAACGTTTCAGAAAAACTATGTTTCCATTTTCAAGGGAAGGGTAAAACAAAAATTCAATAAAACAACAACAGCATTATAAAAATAAACAAATAGAAACAAAAAAACACACTACCTTGCAAACATAGAAAATTACAAAGATCCAATTGCAGTGAACCTAAAATCAAATCACTTGGTTGCATTGTGAGTGTGACTTCTTGTGACCATTCTAGCAAGCCTATCGCTGTCTTCATGTCTTGGTACCACAGGCGGCTCAGTCTCATACTTTTCAAGAGCTGCAGTATGACTTCTAGTCATTCTGCTGGATTCCAAATTTCTAGACAAGATGGTTGGGTCCGTCCGGACCGTCCCACGCTCGTCTAGAACTGCAGGCACTCTATCAGCCGCTATACCGCTTTCTTTGACTAACCTCTCAATCAAAGCAGGCTTCCACGATTGAGCCAAACGCTTGCCATCGTCTCGTTTGTTAAGATTGATTGGGCGCTTCTCAATTATCAATTGGGATTAAAAGTTATTTTCTATAATACTGTGCGTGATTATTTACCGTAAAGATACTTAAAACATATAATTATAATATTTATAATAACATAACATAATTGACATAAATTAGCATATTGTAATAAATTATATTTTTTGGTTTATTTGGTTTAAGGACGCTTCAACCGTTAGGTCATAATGCACCACTCTAGCCTAAGGGGTGTGGGGAGGAGGGGCCCATGCTGGTCAGAACCAGCCACGGGTAAGGGGAGGAAGGAGGGTTTCTCACGTCGCGGTCGTCATCGTCTTTGTCATCGTTCGTTGTGTCATTGTCATCGTCGCCGGGGGGTCGTCAAGGGAAGGGGGCAAGGTCCCCGACGACGATTGCCAGAGCTCGCCTCTAGTTTGGGGAGTAAGTTACTCCACTCTTACTAGCTGATGTTTGCGAGGTGGACTTTTTCTCTTGAATCGCCTTTTACGATAAGCAGAGCCATGCTCTGAGCCAATTCTACCCAGTGTCATTGTCATCGTCGCCGTGGGGTCATCAAGGGAAGGGGCAAGGTCCCCGACGACGATTGCCAGAGCTCGCCTCTAGTTTCGGGTAGTAAGATCCGCTCTAACTAGCTGATGTTTGCGAGGTGGACTTTTTCTCTTGAATCGCCTTTTACGAATAGCAGAGCCATGACCTGGGCCAAATTCTACCCCAAGCCCAGACAGGGGTCGTCGTAGGGGCTGTCGTCAGAATAAGGGTAGGGGTTATAGCTCGCCTCTAGTTTCAGTCCTCCCTACTAGCTGATGTGAGCGAGTTTGCTTTATCTCTTTCCTCGCCTTTTACGATTAGCAGAGCCATGCTCTGGGTTAGGGCCCAGACGGCGATTTGCTCGGGTCTTTACCGTACAATATAGATCTCATTGGCATGTATGTAGCTTAATTAACAGTAAGTAGAATTTCGAAGGAAAAAACTTTTTTTTTTTTATAAACATCTTTCTTTTACTGTGAGACCTAAACAGCAGTACTAGACTAGGCCAGTTTTAAAAAAATTCGAACTTTGTGGCCCGACGTGTTAAAAGCTGCCAACAAAGTGATTTGAATAGATTTTTACACTCTGAATCCGAAAAACATTGTAGGCAATCGCTATTTTCACTTTTTATACCCTTAAATCTTGAGGGTTGGTTTTGGTCGTCCAGAAGTAATTAAATCGCAGAATCCACAATATATTAACATGAAAACTAAAACAAAATACATAATATATACTTAGCAAAGATTAATAATTAATGCAATAAGCTACTTCAAACCTCCGAATAAATTAATTATTGAGGTGTAAAACAGGGGTGCAATAATAAAATATTGCCAGTTTAGTGTATGCAACTACTGTGCAACGCTGTGTATCGAGAACTACTCAACGAAAATAATTCACGTTCCCATGCATGTATGCTCGATACCTGTGGAATGCAATAAAGTTTTTTCAAAGAAGTGTGCCAAAATGCCAATATTACAAATAATATCAAACCGCACCTCCACAGTGCTAGGCCATGTCACTTTGCGACGAATGCGTTCTGCTGATTGTGCAAACCAATGGCATCAGTGCGCTTGTATTTCAAACGTTTCTATTATATGTGGTTTTGGTAACAAGGGGGAATTTAAGCTTGTGATCTGATGAAATAATCTTCAATTATGTTAGCAGTAGACAATAACAAGAAATAATTTCCCTTTACATATTGTTTGGAACTTCAGCAAAATCACTGGATAAAATAATAATTATTTAAAAATTATTTCTTGAACAATTAAAACCATATAACTCTGATCACAACAGCACACACAAACTAAGTATTTTTGAGTTGTCAATCAATTCCTCCGAGTTTTCTGAGTAGCCGCCCAACAAGAGTTCGATCAATATATTATTATCTAGAGATTCCGGAATACACTTCAAAATTTCTTTTTCACTGACTACCAATGATCGAGCACAGGCCACCGATTATTCAACGAAATATATCTGCGCGTATGTGAGTAACAACGTGAACAATGCACATCAGTTCTTTGTCGAAAGGTTTTGATTGGTTAATAAATGTGTTTATAATCTTCGGCGGTACCCATCCATCAAACTCAACGACGCTCGAATTTTGTCGCACAAAATAAATAATGTCGATCTTCTTAACTCCTACCTTTAGAAGAACGAATGCACGTATTTACAAATCTTTTGTCTCATGCACGATTTTTGGAAGAAATTTCCTTAGCATAGTAGCATCTTCTTTGGGGCATTTTGCTTCAATAAACAGCTCAAGGTAGCGACTCCAGTGAGATACTATGATTAAATTTACCGTCACATCGTAGCTCGCTTACTAATCACACCATAGCGCTAATGCTACCATTGTTGCAAGAAAGGATATTGTTTTTCTGCACTTCTCTACGAAAATACACTTAGCACTTTAGGTGCATGAACACCAATCGAGCGGTGGTGTTTTGCATCTTCTAAAATATTCACTCATAGATTTTGGTTCAACATTGATAAGATTTTAATTTATAAATCTTTTCTGAAAAACATGCAGTGATTTGTCAAAAAGTAGTGACTCTCCGCTATTTCTATACATCCAACTCCCAGAATTGTTCGATGTCTAACTGGGTTGTCTGAGAGGCTGAGGATGAAGAAGTGGAGGGCTTAACGGGGGAGGGGGGGTGGGTGGGCTGATAACAACTGGCTCCTTTTTTTACTTTTTGAAACGAGGCGATTAATGTTAGTCATATTAGTAAAATCAGAGTAACATATTCGGATGCCAATGAGTTGTCTCAGACAGAACATTTTTGGTTGTATCAAAATATATCGGAGAATATTTAATGTCATGAGCAGCTTGTCTAACCTTTTATTTTCCTTTGATGGTAACATTTTCCAAATCTTCTTGGTTTACATTGTTGCAGAATATGCATTGCATTGCCAACTGGATAGTCTGTTAGCCTATGAAGAATACAATCTACAATAATTGAGTAAAATCTACTTGATAGATATAGAACGGACAATATATGGGTATTATTGTCAGGCCGTCGAAACCAAATGTAATAATCTATAATTTTGTATAATTGTGTAATAAAACACATAAGGCAATTTAAAAATATATTGTAGTCCTCTATTATATAATAGTCAGGCGCGGTTCTATGGGCAGCTGTTTTGCTATTTTTATTACTTACGGCATGGTAGTGGTCAAAAATCATCAGAAAAAATCATCATCATAAATCATTTTCAGTAAACACAAGAAATAGAACTTCCCATTATCTGCTACAATAAATAATTTCAGCATTACCGCACTGAAATAACTGTTATGTTGATACAATCAATCATATAGTGTTAATCTTTTTTAATTTCGACAAGCAGGCTGCAGGTCGCTGGCGTAGGCTAACGTGTAAACGTTCACTGTATTTTTTGTGTCATATGAGTGTATATAATTATATAGGCCTATAAAAATCTGTTTACAATGCAGATTAGTTGTGAAAATGTTAAAACCACCCCGTCGATTCTTGCAGCGCTATAGGCCAAGAGACAGCCCACCCGACCCTGTTTTTCGACGTAGTAATAATAATTATGCCATAATTAAAACAGTATTATTCATTGTCATTAGTACAGTCAAACTCGCCCTGAACATCAGCAAAGCCTACATATATACAACTGCGAGGCGCGAACCACAGCACAAGCAGTCACATGCATGCGTCTCGCACTGATCACGTGATCCGTACGATCGCTGTGATTGGTTCCGTGGTCGCGCGCTAGGCTCCGCCGTCCCCAGGATTATTACACTTTGCGATCTTGTTTCAGTTATTACACAATATCTAAGCTACCTATATTGAAAACATTGATTGCACCCTGGCCACGAGTAGTTTTTGATGTTTTGTGGAAAAAATCTCATCTCAATCTCTTACCGTTTACTTGCAATGAAGTGAAACATTTCTTTAGTGCTCAGCAAAAACTTGAAAACTTTGCGTTCGATCTGTTTCGAGGGCCCATTTCTTGTGTAATTTCGATATAATCTGAAAATCTGAATTAGCCAAATTCTTGAAAATACTTTTTTCTACCAATTGATTTTTTTAAAGTTTATTCTAGGAGAATTATCTCACTATTTATGAATTATTAATAATTATTGGGGAAAATGTTACTTTTAGGGGGTTTTGGGGGGTTTTGGGGAGTAAATATCCAAAATATACATTGCCAACAATGTTTGTCGTATGCAAGACATTCTTCTGAGTAGGAATAACTTTGGTGTCAGCTTTTAACACCCCGGTACAACACTATTGAGAAGGAGACACATTTTTTCAAAACTGGCCTAGCCTATACAAACTTTATTCGACCTGAATATAACAAACAATATCGTGCCACGTACCATGTGTGGTAGTGTTCATTTATTTATATGTCTTCGTAAACGTACGTGAGTGTATTTGTATGTCACTGAAAATTAACATTGTGCATGGAAAAATAGATCAAACACGTGTTTGTATAATGTTGCTCAGTTGCTACATCACGTATTTATATATATGAATTTACAAGAGGAACGAATTCTATTTCTCCCAGAGGTCTACTGGCTGCAGCAGAGTTACATAACCTGTGGTGAGGCTAAAAACAAGCTAACAACGTCCTGCATTGTAGAACTTCACAGAAATATGAAACAAGGTTGTTCTGGGGGTAGAAACATAAGAGAACATTTTACAGGTTTGCGTGAGCTCGGTATTCAGTATTCTTGCAATAAAACTACAGACACACATGCACAAAGTTCGCATGTTGGTTATTCAAACAAGTAGCGACCATAGTGTATGCTTTGTGTATTAAATATAAATTAAATTCTACAAACAGACGAGGACGAAGGCCTCAGTAGATCCACGTATGTTCGCCAACATATGGAAACATGTAACAGACTTCGTTTGATAGTCAAACTTCAAACTGCACAATTTCTAAAACCGATCAATACTCGTTTTCATAAAATATGAAGGTTCTTGAACATTAAAAATTAAGAATTTCTAAAATGCTAAAAGCACTTTGTATTTTAGACACAATGACGACGACGTGCGAAACTAGGGCGCTTCAACCGGTTAGGTCATATTGCGCCGCCTGTGAATGAAGGTTGATGAGATGAGTTAATGCAGGTATGTTTGATGATTAGATTGTTTTCTAAGTGTATAAATAACAAAATAAATTGATGATGATGAAAGTAATAGCAAAATAAAAGTTATGTATGTGAATGAAAAAAAAAAATATAAATAAATGTGTATGATGTGAATTAAATTTTGTTAAATAATATCTTTGCAGGAGTCGGCCTATGCCTAGACAATTTCAAACTAATAATCAAACAATTATTTTAACGTGAAGTTTTGAGCAATAACATTTATCTTTTTGAAATAATTCCTGACTGTACTTACGATGAAAATTGTAGACCATGTAAAATATTTGTATGAAATATTCAGTATTTTTATATAAAATATTAAGGTCATAACGTGTATGAATACTCAAGATATAGTAACACAATTTTGCTTAAACTTTTCGGCCCTTTAAACAATTCGATAATTTTGGTCTTTCTCCATAATAATCTATTCGTATTAAAAAAAAAAAAAAAAATTCTCTCTTTGCTGTATCACGATATCGCGTTTATTTCCGACGTTCTATTACACACTTGTTTGACAAAATAATGATGGTGTATTTTAAATCAAATTAAAACTTTTCACTCTAATCAGATATAACTAAAACAATATCAAAAATACACACACAAACAAAATTCAAAATCAATACAAAATTAAAGATTCTTGGTATAATCATATAATATAATGAAGGTAATGGA
Organism: Sweltsa coloradensis; assembly: GCA_024449915.1. Taxonomy (NCBI): domain Eukaryota; kingdom Metazoa; phylum Arthropoda; class Insecta; order Plecoptera; family Chloroperlidae; genus Sweltsa; species Sweltsa coloradensis. The sequence continues at coordinate 147,589 of JAMZAV010002046.1, forward strand.
AGATTTAATACACTGCGATTAGATATGTCACAGTAAAATCACAAATAAATAATTGTGTGACGAAAATTATTAATGAAATCTTACATCTTTAGCTCAACCAAGAAACAAGGTAAAATTAAATAAATAGGTTTGGTGGAGGCGCCGGGTCCATTTCTATAATTCTCTACATATAAGAAAATATATTATTTCGGGTCTTATAGTTTAAGAAGGAGTAAACAAGCTATTGCCATTTTTTTATTCCATTAAAATTAAGGGCACGTCAACCGTGAGGTCATATTGCGTCACTCTAGACTTGGGGATATGGGGAGGAGGGCCCCTCCTACTGCCGGTCAGAACCAGCCACGGGTAGAGGGAGGAAAGGGGATCTCACGTCGCGGTCATCATCGTCTTTGTCATCGTTCGTGGTGTCATTGTCGTCGGCGTCGTCGGGAAGGTCGTCAAGGGAATGGAGAGGTGTCCCCGGCGACGATTGCGAGAGCTCGCCTCTAGTTTCGCGGAGTAATATGCTCCCCGCTTACTAGCTGATGTTTGCGAGGTGGAATATTTCTGTTGAATTGCCTTTTATGATAAGCAGAGCCATGCTCTGGACCAATTCTACCCCGGACTCGGACGGGGGAACAATAAAAGGAAATTAAATGTTGAGATGGCATTATTTAAGATGACAAGAGAAACAAAGATTACCAAGGGCAGAATTTAAAAAGAGCAGACATGAGTGCTTAAAGAATAGCCAACAAGAAAAACGACGACATGAGAAACTAGAGCGTTTCAACCGGTTAGGTCATATTGCGCTGCCTATGTAAGTTAATGAAATGAGTTTATGTTGTGTTTGATGATTATATTGATTTATAAGTTTATAAATGTAAAGGACATGATAAGAGGCGATTGTTAGCAAGAGAAATCAATATATATATATATATATTAGGATACAAAATGAAATCTGTTTTTGTGAATTAAATTCGGTTTAACAAACAACTTTATATGCGATTGCTTTAGTTTGTTTGAAATTATCACGCGTCAACCATTAGGTCATAATGCACCACTCTAACCTAGGGGGTGGGGGGTAGGAGGGGCCCATGCTGGTCTGAACCAGTCATGTGAAAGGAAAGGAATGGGTGGGGTGGTCCTCACGTCGCGGTCGTCATCGTCTTTGTCATCGTTCGTGTAGTAGTCGTCGTCGTCGTCGTCGTCGTCGTCGATGAGGTAGTCAAGGGAAGGGACAGAGTTCCCCGATGACGTCATCCAGAGCTCACCTCTAGTTTCAGAAAGTTTTATACTCCTCTAATTACCAGCTGATGTTTACGAGGTGGACTTTTTCTCTTTGATTGCCATTTACGATTAGCAGAACTATGCTCTGGGCCAATTTTACCCGGACCCAGACGGAAGGTGTAAACTAGGAAGAATTTTGTTTTGGATTATTTGGATAATGGACGCGTCAATCGTTAGGTCATAATGCACCACTCTAGCCTAATGGGTGGGGGGGGGGAGGAGGGGCCCATGCTGGTCAGAACCAGCCACGGGTAAGGGGAGGAAGGGGGGTTTCTCACGTCGCGGTCGTCTTCATCTTTGTCATCGTTTGTTGTGTCATTGTCATCGTCGCCGGGGGGTCGTCAAGGGAAGGGGGCAAGGTCCCCGACGACGATTGCCAGAGCTCGCCTCTAGTTTCGGGGAGTAATATACTCCTCTCTTTCTAGCTGATGTTTTGCGAGGTGGACTTTTTCTCTTGAATCGCCTTTTACGATTAGAAGAGCCATGCTCTGGGCCAATTCTACCCCGGGCCCAGACGGGGGTAAACAAGGAAGAATTTTTTTGTTTTATTTTATTTGGATTAAGGACGCGTCAACCGTTAGGTCATAATGCACCACTCTAGCCTAAGGGGGGGGAGGAGGAGGCCATGCTGGTCAGAACCAGCCACGGGTAAGGGGAAGAAGGGGGGTTTCTCACGTCGCGGTCGTCATCGTCTTTGTCATCGTTCGTTGTGTCATTTTCATCGTCGCCGGGGGGTCGTCAAGGGAAAGGGCAAGGTCCCCGACGACGATTGCCAGAGCTCGCCTCTATTTTTGGGGAGTAAAATACTACCCTCCATACTAGCTGATGTTTGCGAGGTGGACTTTTTCTCTTGAATCGCCTTCTACGACTAGCAGAGCCATACTCTGGGCCAATTCTACCCCGGGCCCAGAAGTACTAAGCTGTTTAGAACCAGCAGTGGGCAGGGGCAGGAAATGAGGGTGGGGGTGTTCCACGTCACGGTCTTCATCGTTTTTGTCATCGTTCGCGGTTTCATATTCGTCGTCGTCGGGGCGGTAGTCATGGAACGGGGAACAGTTTCCCGACAACGACAGCCAGAGCTTCGCCTCTTTTCGAGGAGTATGGTACCTATTTACCAGCTGATGTTTGTGACTATATTTCTCTTTCCTCGTCTTTTGCTGTCGCTGTTATCATATGATAGAAGTTCTTCATATTGTGATTGGGAGAGATCGAGTTGAGTGCGCATGGCACATATCACATAATCAGGTGTACGATTAACGTAACATCATATTATGCATGTGTCTTTTTTGGTCACAACTTCGTTTTTTATCCATGAGATATCCCTGAGTTAGACGTTTGTGGTCGATTCGTATAAGGGACAATTCCATCTCTTCTCTACGTGAGAGTCGAAAGGCAGGAGGACGAATTTTATTTGTCATTGTGGTAGACGCAGGGAGAAGTTGCTGGATCAATTAAGAATACTAATGTTAGAAAGAAGTGAACGCTGCCATACAAGCTCCAATAAGCATGACAACGTGAGACACTGGGGCGCTTCAACCGGTTTAGTCATATTGCGCCGACTGTGATATTGAAAGTTATGAAAATAATTAGTTAGTTTAGAGTTTTTGATGAATATTTTGTATTCTATGTTTATTAAAGGAAATAAAATTATGTTTACATGGTAGTATAGCACGCAACGTAAAACTGATTTAGTTAATTGCACCACTCTGATTCTTATAAAGTTGTCGCGGTCTGCAAGTCAGGTTTAACAATTAATTTGATGAAAAGTTTGCAATCACAGTTATACAAAAATTTTAATACTACGACTACGCGCCGCCTGTGATATTGTAAGTTTATGAAATGAGTTCATGGTGTGTCATGTTTATATTGTTTTCTAACATAAAGCAGTTAACTAATTTAATGCAATATTTTGAACAGTATTGTATCTAGAAAAATTGTCGCAGTCTCCTTCAGACAGAATAATACAAATTCGAATTCGAAACCCAATCACAGCTTCTGTGACAAAGAACTTTACTCGAGGACGGTAACTCCATGACTCGAGGGCCTGTCGAATACTTGATCCTGATCATGATATCTGATTCGCTTAGTCACATGTATATGATTTACTCTATCATCAAAAGGCCAGTTACTAATCCGCCTACAAACATCGCAAACTGTGATTCGACATTTATTCGGATCACTCCGCATTGAACCAGAGGCAAGTTTCGTAATCGTCTCGATCGAGGTGAGTTGGATCAGACATTCACTGAGGGGATTACTTCTGAAGAAAGTCACTACCAGATATGACTGAATTTACGTCATTTGTCAACTCAAGGCACTAAGTACTAATTACTTTGTCCATAATGTCTCTGCTTGTTCCATTGGCACATGATTTAGTGTACTCGTCAGCAGAATTTGGCAGCATATATAAATCTTCGCCTAGCAACGAGCATCAAAAACTATAGTGATTCTGATCGGCCTGTTGATTCTGCGTGATCCGGGTGTTCAATGCATACACTGATTTGGTTTGGTTATCGTTCACTTGTTAATTGCTTCGGGGCCTGTAGGGTAGTCTTGGTCACTTTGGTTTACTGTCCCCCACTGAATATCAGTTGTATGACTGAGTGGGTAGGCTCTAAATACGTTTATTAAAAATGTGCCAAAAAACAAATAACAACATGAGAAACAAGGGCGCTTCAACCGGTTAAGTTATATTGCGCCGCATGTGATATTTTTCGTTAATTAAATGAGTTAATGGTGTGTTTGATGATTATATTTTTTGCTTAGTGTATAGAAGAAGAAAAAATGTTGGTGATGTTATAGTTATGGCAAAACAAAAATTATTTATTTGAATGGAAAATAGAGAATAATGTAATCATACAGGTTCTTCATATGATTGAGAGAGATCAAATTTCGTCCGCAAGGCATCATATATGGCACATTTTGCTAGCATAATATGATGTACAATTAAAGGTACATCACATGTGTCACATCTGGGAATAACCTTTTCTTTGGTTAAGAGACGTATGTCGCCTATTCGAGTTCGAGAAACATAATATATTGGCTGTTGTTCATCACAACTATTTATTGTACAAGACACAGTACTTATAATCAAGTTTAATTCATTAAAATTAAGGGCGCGTCAACCGTTAGGGTATAATTCGCTACTCTATACTCTGGGGGATGTGGGGAGGAAATTCCCATGCTGGTCAGAACAAACCACGAGTAGGGGGTGGAAAGTTGGATTGTCACGTCACGATTGTCATCGCCGGGAAGGTCTTCAAGGGAAAGAGGAGAGGTACCCGACGACGATTGCCAGAGCTCGCCTCTAGTTTCAGTGAATAAAATATTCCCTTACATACTACACCTGATATTTGCGAGATGCACTTTTTCTCTTTACTCGCCTTTTACTATTAGCAGAGCCAGGGCCCAGGTGGGTCATTTATAAAAATAATATTTAAATACATGACTGCCAAAAATAGAATTTCATTGATAATGATGGAATTAAGAAAAAGCAAATACTTTATAATTTCACCAATAAAGGCAGTTCGAGTGAGAAATGAAGGAAACATTCATGTCACTGGTTTGATACTGGACGTGGGTCCCAAGCCGTTAAAATATGAATTATGTTATTGTATTCAATTAGTAAAAATCACAATATTGGACATTTACAACTAATTATTCTAACATATTTAACCTATATGGGCCGCCTAAAGAGGGACAAATTGTCACTAGGCTGATATAGATATTTATTAACATCGGACGGCTCTAGTTACTTACCTTTATACTTTAGTAGCCTACCATATAATAAGTTGGGTTTCTCTATTCTCCCGCTCCTAGTGCTCCATTATATCTCCTGCTTGGTCAGTTGAAACGCAAGTCGATAGACCTAGTAGGCCTACTTTACCACCCCCACTTTGTCGCAATAATGCGCCCTCAGACAGGGTCCCAGGTGGTCCGGTGGTCAGAGCGACCTCCCGGGCTTTTAAATTTGTCTTTCATACTCTTTAACCCTTCACCCTGGGGAGTTTCTCCATTAGCCGTTTCCCCTCTCTCCCCCTCCACCCATCACTGCCCTCAAACTCGCTCACTATAGCCTTACATTTGTGTTCTGATACTGAAGAGGGAAGAAAACACTCTCGTATAACTTCTAAGGTATCACATCGCTAGCAATAGGGACTGTGATTGTGAAGGTATAGTAGTAGTATTTGACGGTTGTTTCCTCATGCAAAGAAGAATTCTGGGATTGAGTCCTACTAACAGCCCTTGGACATTCAGTTCTTGCTAACAGAACAGAACATTGTAATGCTAGTAGCCTGATTTCATCAAACGACGACGTGATAAACTAGGGCGCTTCAACCGGTTAGTTCATATTAAGCCACCTGTGATATTGTAAGTAAATGAAAATATAAGTTTATGGTGTGAATTGTGATTATATTGGTGTCTTAGTTTAAAAAATAAAATAAAATGAAAGAGAGTATTGTAACAACAACAACAAAAAATTCATTGTGTGTCTGATGTGACTTAATTTTGTCTATTTGTTTTATATTGATAAACCTTGGTTTTATAGTTAGTACAGAAGACAGAACTTAAAAAAGTGCCTGCCCAGTGTAGTCACTTTTTTAATTTCTGTCTAAAGTACTAATATATATTTATATATAATTGAAACGTATAAATTTACAAAGTTGCAATTGACATAAATTGAATGTAATTGAAAATAAACCATGAAACTACTATTGGTGTACTTTTATTAAAGAAGACTAACTCACTCACTCACTCACTCACTCACTCACTCACTCACTCACTCACTCACCAGTCACCCCCCCCCCCCTTTATCCGCTCAAACTGTTTCCGTTAGATCATGAGATGTTTCTCTAACAAGTTCCTAACTAAAAAAACTGAAATGAATTTTTAATTGAATTATTCTGAAAGAAAGGAACACATTTAATTAAAGATAGAAAACTTTGAAAATAACTTTCCAATTAAGTAAAGCATTTTAAAGTAACGTATTTCAGATTCTCGCTTCTTTTCTTAATCTCAATGCCAATTAAAACTAAAATGATCATATCGTTCTTAATTATTTTGAAGCGTGATTTCGTGCAAGAATAATACGCCCCAAGTCACAATTAGAGATGTTTTTCTGACGTGCTTTTATCTTAGTGTCCCTAGGGCCGGATACTACTCAGAAGGGAAACTACTCACTCACGACTAGGTGAGAAACTAGGGCGCTTCAACCGGCTATAGGTCATATTGTGCCGAATGTGATGTAGGCCTAAGTAAATTAAATGAGTTTATGGAGTGTTTTGATGATTAAGTTACATTGTTGTCTAAGTTGATAAGAGAAAAGAAAATGCAAGAGATGATTGTAACAGCGATAAAATAAGTATGTATTTAAATGAAAAGTGAAATGATTTTGCGTGATGTGAATAAAAAAAGTTAAAAAAAGACTTTGAATGAGATTTTTTAATTTTTTTTTGTTGGTTTATTTGGATTAAGGACGCGTCAACCGTTAGGTCATAATGCACCACTCTAGCCTAGGGGGGGAGGGAGGAGGGGCCTATGCTGGTCAGAACCAGCCAAGGGTAAGGGGAGAAAAGGTTTTTATTTGGATTAAGGACGCGTCAACCGTTAGGTCATAATGCACCACTCTAGCCTAAGGGGGGTGGGGAGGGGGGGGCCCATGCTGTCAGAACCAGCCACGGTAAGGGGAGGAAGGGGGGTTTCTCACGTCGCGAGCGTCATCGTCTTTGTCATCGTTCGTTGTGGTCATTGTCATTGTCATCGTCGCCGGGGGGTCGTCAAGGGAAGGGGGCAAGGTCCCCGACGACGATTGTCAGAGCTCGCCTCTAGTTTCAGGGAGTAATACAACCCGTCTTCCTAGCTGTTTGCGAGGTGGATTTTTTCTCTTGAATCACCTTTTACGATTAGCTGAGCCATGCTCGGGGCCCAAATTCTACCCCGGCCCAGAGGGGGGGTAAGGGGAGGAAGGGAGGAAGGGGAGAGAAGTTTGTCGCCGTTATCATATGATAGAAACGGTCAACAGATTCATCTATTTGGGTGTCCAACAGAGAAAAACTAATGAAGTAAGTTTGACGTATCATGTCTCTTTCAGCTGTTGTGTAATTATAAATTTAGCAACTAGCACGATATTGACTTTGTTGGAAAACAACATCAATAACTGGCTGCTCAAAGCTGCGGCCCGGCAACCTATCATAGTTTTATTGACATATTGCCACCGTCACTAAAATAATTGGTCTGGACAACAATATGTCTTGTACGAAGCGAAATTGTAAAACATTTTTCTTTGATATGGATAGATTCATACTGAGGAAATGAAAACATTTAGCCCTTAATAAGGGCGCGTAAATAAACACTTACGGAGATATCTAAGTTTACCAGATCAACTTATCAATTATTAACACACTTTAAAAACTAACCGATTTTTGATGTTGGTTTATTTTGATTAAGGGCGTGTCAACCGTTAGGTCATAATGCGCCACTCTAGCATATGGGGAGGAGGGGCCATGCTGGTCAGAATCAACCACGGGTAGCAGGATTAAAGGTTTTGGTTTATTTGGATTAAGGACGCGTCAACCGTTAGGTCATAATGCACCACTCTAACCTAGGAGGGGGGGGGGGGAGGAGGAGGAGGTGCCCATGCTGGTCAGAACCAGCCACGGGTAAGGGGAAGAAAAGGGGGATTCTCACGTCGCGGTCGTCATAGTCTTCGACATCATTCGTTGTGTCATTGTCATCGTCGATGGGGAGGTCGTTTGGAGAAAGAGGAGGTTTCCCAGACGACTTTATGCCAGCCAGAGTTCGCCTCTAGATTCGGGGAGTAATATGCTTCCTTACATACTAGCTGATGTTTGAGAGGTGGACATTTTCTCTAAAATCGCAGAGCCATGCTCTGGGCCAATTCTACCCCGGGCCCAACCGATATTTATAGAAATGTCTTATGGATGGGGAGTACCCAAGCGACGACAACGTGACAACCTAGGGCGCTTCGACCAGTTAGGTCATATTGCGCCACCTGTGATAATGAATGTTGATAAGATGAGTTAATGGTGTGTTTGATGATTATATTGTTTTCTCAAGTGTATAAATAACAAAATAAAATGATGATGATGACAGTAATAGCAAAACAAAAGTTATGTATGAGAATGAAAAAAAAGAAATTAAAGAATTGTGTATGATGTGAATTGAATTTTGGTAAAAATATTACTATGGATGAGAAATTTAGAAAGTTTGTCGCAGTTAACATATGCTAGAAGTTCTTCATATGATTGGGAGAGATCAAATTGCGTGCGCAAGGCATCATATTTGGTACATTCTGCTAGCAAACGGTTAAAGGTACATCACATGTGTAACCTATGGGAATAACCTTTTCTCTGGTTAAGAGATATCCGTGATTAACACATGTGTGGCCTATACGAATTCTAGACATACCACCTCTTCTCTACGTGAGAGTCGAGACGTAGGTGGACGAATTTTATTAGTCAGTGTGGGCATCACACTAAAGCAATTTGTTTTTTTTGCAACACATGCCAAGATGTTGTCGCAAATCCAACAATCTTCGCTTGAATCCACTCTTGACATCTGGAACGGGAACTAGATTGAAATCAACGTCGGGACGCTGGAAAGCTTCCTTAGCAGCCCGATCAGCGTGTCCATTTCCCTTTATGCCCACGTGTCAAGGTATCCAGCAAAACTCTACTATATAATTCTTAGAGTTTAGTTTTTCTAAGTAGAATTGGATGTCTTGTACCAAATGATGGAGGGGATGGAGGGGCCCATGCTGGTCAGGACCAGCCACGGGTAAGAGGAGGAATTGGGGTTCACACGTCGCGGTCGTCATTGTTTTTGTCATCGTTTGTGGCGTAATTGTCGTCATCATCGTCGAAGGGTCGTCAAGGGAAGGGGGCAAGGTCCATGACGACGATTGACAGAGCTCGCCTCTAGATTCGGAGAGTAATATACTACCCTTCATACTAGCTGATATTTTCGAGGTGGACTTTTTCTCTTGAATCGCCTTTGACGATTAGCAAAGCCATGCTCTGGCTGGGCCAATAATTCTACCCCGTTTTTTTCTTGGTTATTTGGATTAAAGGGGCTAAAAACCCAAAAAAATTTTTTCACCACGTGATCTATAGCACATACTACACTTAAATGACCGTTTAAAAAATTATATCTTGTAACTGTGATTTAACACGAATTTTTTATTTTTTAGATCCAGAAATTGGCGAAAATTGGTGTTTTGGAAAATTTCCTGAATCGGCTTTAAACCTGCTTCTTTTTGGTCCACATAGATACTAGAGCAAAGTACCAATCTAAAATGCCCCTTTATAACATCGTGTCTTGAAACTGTGCCCAAATATACCCTCAAACAGGCAAAAATATGCATTCCAAAATCACAACCCATCTTGGTTATCAGCATATTTTGACCAAACTACTTGCCCAAATTACAAAACAAAATATAGAAAATTTACAGAAAAGACTGTCGAGTACGTCAATAAGGGCCCAAATATTTTTTTTGGATCAAAATCCTCCAAGGTCACGGGGCATAAAGATCGTCCCCATGTTATTTCTTATGGGAGATTTTTGCCGATGGGACCTAGCTCGAAAAATGTCATGTTTGACAATTTTTTGGGAGGTCATGGAGGCCCCAAAAATTTTTTTTCTGTTAATTGCAAAAATTTCATTACTAGTTAGCCTGAATGAAATATATTTTTTGAGTTTAGCGGTTAAATACCCCTTTAAGGACGCGTCAACTGTTAGGTCATAATACACCACTCTAACCTAGGGGGAGGAGGGGCCCATTCTGGTCAGAACCAGCTACGGGTAAGTGAAGGAAAGGGGGTTCTCAAGTCGCGGTCGTCTTTGTCTTTGTCATCGTTCGTTGTCATTGTAATTGACGTCGGGGAGGTCGTCAATGGAAGAGGGCAAGGTCCCAGACAACGATTGCCAGAGCTCGCCTCTAGATTCAGGGAGTTATATACTACCCTTTTTACTAGCTGATGTTTGCGAGGTGGACTTTTTCTCTTGAATCGCTTTTTACGATAAGCAGAGCCATGCTCTGGGCCAATTCTACTCCGGGCCCAGACGGGGGAAGTACTTCATGAGATTAATCGTTTTTACATAACTTACCATTACAGTAAGTACTCCCGGCGCCAGAAGTAAATCAAGGGCGGGGTATTGTAGATACAACGATACCCTTGATTTACTTCTGACGCCGGGTGTACATTCATACACATTTTCTATCGTGTTGATTTCATGAAATGTATCTTAGCGTCTTGACTTCTGACATTCGCACCAGAGTCAACAGCCTTTCCGCCTGGAAGTAGAACTACTCGAAAACGCAACTTGAGTGTCACGAATGCCGTCAATACTCAACACACCCTCGATGCTCATATTATGTCAACGTCCGACGTTTACCGGAATATACCTTTCACGCACTCACTCTTCATAGAAATAATCTCCCACTGCATAAGCAAAGCCGAGGAAGAGACGCGGGTAAACACACATCACAGAACGTAAACACGTAAATGTTTTCACTAACGGTGTTTTCAAAATTTCCCTTACATTTTATCAGTTCGTGAAAGAAGTATATAAACGACGACGTAAGAAACCAAAGGGCGCTTCAACCGGATAGGTAATATTGCATCGTCTCTGATATTGTAAATTAATAAATTGAGTTTTCGAGTGTGTGGTGTTCATATATATATTTTTCGATTAAGGACGCGTCAACCGTTAGGTCATAATACACCACTCTAACCTAGGGGGAGGAGGGGCCCATTCTGATCAGAACCAGCGACGGGAAAGGGGAGGAAAGGGGGGTTTCCTCACGTCGCGGTCGTCATCGTCTTTGGGGATTGTTCGTTGTGTCATTGCTTTGTCATCGTCGCCGGGGGGTAGTCAAGGGAAGGGAGCAAGGACCCCAACGACAATTGCCAGAGCTCGCCTCTAGATTCAGGGAGTAATATACTACCCTTCATACTTGGTGATGTTTGAGAGGTGGACTTTTTCTCTTGAATCGCCTTTTACGATTAGCAGAGCCATGCTTTGGGCCAATTCTACCCCGGACCAAGACGGGATACAGCATGTTTGGTTTAACAAATGAAGGCCTATCCTTCTAAACAATCATGAATCCCAAAAACCACTACATAATTTTAAACCCGTCTTGGTCTTTACTACTTTTTAAATTGTCTCTGCCTAAAGGCCTACCCTTCATCAAATCATTTGTGTGTTACAAAGGCAAACCGTTTTTTGATAGCTAATAGTAATAACTATGTACATTATGTTCATTATGTATGTCCCCAACTTCATAAAATTGTATGTGATAACTCAATGATTATTATTATTCTTACAAAATTTATTATTGTATTATTATATATTATTGTTTATTTATTTTTTTATTATTATTATTACAAATATAAATTATTATTATTATTATTAAATTATTAAGTAGGCATATAGTATTTTATATTATATTCATACTACTATTATGATACTTGTTTAACTTAGTCATATTACCACTTTGATTTATATATTAATGAATGCTTAATGTGTGTTTATGACTAGACTTTTTTTTTTTGTCAAAAAATTAATACAGAAGAATAAAAAGAAAATGGGACCTAGGATATGCAAATAAATTAAAAGAAATATAGATTTATTTGAATTAAAAAGAAATGTGTTTAAGGATATAATAGAAAAGAAATTTTTTAGAAAGATGTGCGTATTTAATAATAATTAATGATGGAAGTTCTTCATAAGATTAATCGTTTTCACACAACTTGCCAACATAGTAAGTATACTCCCGGCGTCAGAAGTAAATCAAGGGCTTGGTATTGTAGATTCAACGATACCCTTGATTTACTTCTGACGCCGCGTGTACAGTCATACACATTCTCTATCGTGTTGATATCATTAAATGTATCTTAGCGTCTTGACTTCTGACATTCGCACCAGAGTCAACAGCCTTTCCGCCTGGAAGTTGGACTACTCGAAAACGCAACTTGAGTGTCACGATAGCCGTCAATACTCAATACACCCTTGATGCTCATATTATGTCAACGTCCGACGTTTACCGGAATATACCTTTCACGCACGCACTCTTCATAGAAATACTCTCCCACTGCATAAGCAAAGCCGAGGAAGAGACGCGGGTAAACACACATCACAGAACTAAACGCGTAAATGTTTTCACTAACGGCGTTTACAAAATTTCCCTTATATTTTATCAGGTAATGTAAAGAACACAGCAAACGACGACGTGAGAAACCATAGAGCGCTTTAACCGGAAAGGTAATATTGCACCGTCTGTGATATTGTAAGTTACTAAATTGAGTTGTGTGTGTGGTGTTCATATTATTGGTTTTAATACGTTTAAAAACTTAATCATAATTAAAGAGATAATAGTATAGCAATAGAAAAATTATTAGACGAGTGAGCGTAGCGAACGTAAGTCTTTTCTTACGCTATACTCGATCGGGCCTTGGCCGTGAGCATTGTCCTGTTAAATGTCTGTTTGTCCGGGCTCATACGGCCGAACGGCCAAATAGATTTAAACAGACATCCGTGACCATGTAACTTAGAACTGCTAACAAAATGAGCAATATCCGTCGCAATTTAAGCTGACAAGAAATAAAAATTTGAAAATTTGAATCTAGATTGCAAATGTTTGAAATACCCATAAGTAAAATAGAACACAGCCTGTGAAAGTTTGCGATCAGATGAACCAAGTAAATTTGTTTATTATTTTGTTTTCATTATGCATGCTTCTGGCATTCTGTAAATGATGCTAGGCCATTGCTGGCTATCAAGGATACTATTATACACTTCGTTTATTTATTTATTTATTTATTTAAATGATATTTTCTCGCCGCTAGGCGAGAAGGCCATTGTAAGGCACAATTCCCTCTTTAGCCTGTCACAATGGTACAACAAACAACACACATAAGTTGCAAGAAAACAAATACATAATATAGAAAACAAGTTGTCATTCAGACATAACGAGAACATAATTTGTAAAGCTAACATAACAAGTAAAACAAACAAAAACAGTATGGTCATTTTGACAAGGTGTACAAAAGTGATACATTTATAAGGAAGTTAGGGGAGAAAGGGAATAGGTGACATACTAGATTAAGGCTGAGAGTAATTAAGGAGAGAAGGATGGGAAGGGTGTATTTGAATTTCGGTTTCCTTGGTGGAGCTCTAGGAATGGAAGGAAATTGATTAGTTCCACTCGGTTATTGTGTAGCAGTCGTGAACAATAGTTTGCACATATCTTTCCAATCGATTGCTCAGCTTTTCCATACCGGTAGCACAGTAACTAGGTTATTTTCTGTCCAGGGTGTAACCCTGAGATTCGTCTTAAGATTCTGCGTTCAAGCGACATGTAGCCGCAGGAAGCGGCCCCAAGGACCGGTAGAGAGCTGGCGCTGCATACTAAAAAAGCGTTCTGATGAAGGTGGTGTAAGTAAAGCGGAGTGTTTGGAAGTCACACCCCTAAGGCGTCCTCGAAGTCTGATCAGCAGGTTCATCCGGATGCGGGCACGGCAGATGACATCGCGACTATGGGCTCGCCATGCAGTGTGTCAGATTTTTGGTTTATTTGGATTAAGGACGCGTCAACCGTAAGGTCATAATGCACCACTCTAGCCTAAGGGGGGTGGGGAGGAGGAGCCCATGCTGGTCAGAACCAGCCACGGGTAAGGGGAGGAAGGGGGGTTCTCACGTCGCGGTCGTCATCGTCTTTGTCATCGTTCGTTGTGTCATTGTCATCGTCGCCGGGGGGTCGTCAAGGGAAGGGGGAAAGGTCCCCGACGACGATTGCCAGAGCTCGCCTCTAGTTTGGGGAGTAATATCCCCCGCTCGTACTAGCTGATGTTGGCGAGGTGGACTTTTTCTCTTATCGCCTTTTACGATTAGCACAGCCATGCTCTGGGCCAAATTCTACCCCGAGCCCAGACGGAATCGTCCTTTAATTTTTTCATACATTGACGCTGGAGGAAGTACTAAGGGTCATACACCGGCCGTTCCATTTAGCCTGGGGTGTAGCCTATCTGTTCAACAAGGGTCTGTGACCAGAAATGTTTGTATAAAGATTATAACTAGGAAACGCCAAAGTCGTTGTTAGACGAGTGAGTGAGCCATGTGTTGTATACCCGCTAACATTACTTTTCTTCCCCCTACCTTTGACGTCCCTATGCCTATCATTGGTTAAAGTGGCGCATTATGGCCGGACAGTTGACGTGCCATTAAACTTAAAACTTATAATTACCTAACTTAAATCCAATCAATGTTCACGGGTACTCAACACGTGGCTCTCTCACTCGTCTAACAACGACTTTGGCGTTTCCCTAGTTTATTATAATGAATGAAAAATAAATATATTGAATTAATGATAAAAATTTGTTTGAAGAAATTAATTTAAATGAGCAATTTGTTTTTTGTTTTATTTGGATTAAGGGAGCTTTAACGGTTAGGTCATATGGCGCCACACTAGCCTAGGGGACATGGGGAGGTGAAGTCCTTGCTGGTCAGAAACAGCCAACAGAAGTAAGACGAAGACGACGTGAGAAACTAGGGCGCTTCAACTGGTTAGGTCATATTGCACCGCCTGTGATAATGAAAGTTGATGAGATTATTTAATGCAGGTGTGTTTGATGATTAGATTTTTTTCTAAGTGTATAAATAGAAAATAAAATGATGATGATGACAGTAATAGCAAAACAAAAGTTTTGTATGAGAATGAAAATAAAGAAATTAAAGAAATGTGTATGATGTGAATTAAATTTTGTTAAATAGATAACTATGGATGAGAAATTTAGTAAGTTTGTCGCCGTTATCATATGACAGAAGTTCTTCATATGAATGGGATAGACCAAATTGCGTGCGCAAGGCATCATATTTGATACATTCTGCTAACACATGATGTACGGTTAAAGGTACATCACAAGTATCACATCTGGGAATAACCTTTTCTCTGGTTACGAGATATCTCTGAGTTAGACGTGTGTGGCCTATACGAATTCTAGACAATACCACCTCTTCTCTACGTGAAGAGTCGAGACGTAGGTGGACGAATTTTATTAGTCAGTGAGGGCATCGCACTACGCAGTTTGTTATTTTGCAAAACAACCCAAGATGCTTGTCGCAAATCCAACAATCTTTGCTTGAATCCACTCTTGACATTTGAAACGTTTTGTTTTGGTTTATATGGATTAAGGACGCGTCAACCGTTAGGTCATAATGCACCACTCTAACCTAGGGGTGGGGAGGGGGGGGAGGTGTGGCCCATGCTGGTCAGAACCAGCCACGGGTAAAGGGAGGCAAGGGGGTTCTCACGTCGCGGTCGTCATTGTCTTCGTCATCGTTCGTGGTGTCATTGTCGTCATCGTAGTCGAGGGGTCGTCAAGGAAAGGGGGCAAGGTCCCCGACGACGATTGCCAGAGCTCGCCTTTATTTTCGGGGAGTAAAATACTACCCTTCATACTAGCTGATGTTTGCGAGGTGGACTTTTTCTCTTGAATCGCCTTGTACGATTAGCAGAGCCATGCTCTGGGCCAATTCTACTAAAAAATTCCACAAAAATCCAAATCTTATAATTCTTGTTTAGTATTTATCTTGTGTTTTATAAATGAGTTCCTAGATATAGTTGGGGCCTATATATTATACTTTCTTTAATTGCCAACGTGTCAGACATTAAAAATACCAATTTATGTATTTATTTATTCGACGTCCATCCTATTCCGTTAAAAACTGATTTACAAAGGATGACAACATTTACAAAGGATAAATATATACACACGATACATCCGTTATAATATATTTGTAAGTGTTTTACTGTTTACCGAGTATCACGTATCAAGACATCTAAACCAAGATAGAGCGACGAAACTACTCGTTTCGACATGGCAAAGATGTAGTGGTTATAGTCGGGCAAACTCTTTCACTTTCCCAGCTTGCGTGGGATCTTCACGGACACATGATCGCCGTATTTTAGCCCAACCCCATTATCTCCCCCCACTTACGAAATTGGCCGAATCCGTCTTTGAGATTCGACAGGGAGTCTGTGTTTTCTCTTGGTTCGTGAGCGTTGTCTCTTCCCGATAGAACAACGCTTCGAGTGAAAGAGGAGATTCAACACAGACCAGACTCTACTCAAGTAAAGGGATTTCTTTCTCAACTGTGATAAAACCATTGGAGAACTCATCATTTACGTAGCACAAAACAAAGCTTACTAAATTCAATTTTACGCAACTAATAGTGAATATATTTTTATTTGGCGTGACTTTCATATAATATTATAATTCGAGTTTGAAATGATACATTTAATTCCAAGTACCTGCTTACAATACGGCAGGTTCCTTTACTATTCCCGCGTCTAAAATAACTTTTGAAGAATTACGACGACGTGAGAAACTAGGGCGTTTCCACCAGTTAGGTAAAATATTGCGCCGCCTGTGATATTGAAAGTTGATGAGATGAGTTAATGGTGTGTATAATGATTTGTTTACTTAATGTATATGTAAGAAAATAAATGATGGCGATGAGTGTAAATGCAAAATAAAAGTTATTTATTTGAAAGAAAATACATTAATAAATTAAAGAAATATGTATGATGTCATTTAAACTTTGTAAAATAAATTACTTTGAATTTATGAATTTGTAAGTGTATATGTCAGAAAAAAAATAACTATGATGATAGGTATAGCATAATAAAAGTTTTTTATTTGAATGGATTTTTTTATCCGTCCCTATTTCCAAACTAATGCTTAGGTTGAGGGTAGCGTTAACTCCATTTACTCAGGCTGTTGTTGGCTTTCTTTTCTGCCGGTTAGCCAGAACTAACACAATTTCTCCTGCCTCCTCTTCATGACAACTCTTCCATATCCTGCTGTTTTTATTTTACCAAATCTCTCCATTTCATCCGATATTCCCACCATCTGCCCAATTCTACTTTCACCCAAGAAATGTCTCTCTCTTTTAAGTTTTGTTTAAATTAATCAATCCACCTATCTCTTGGTCTTCCAAATTTTCTTTTATTCCCAGCTAACCTTGCAAATTCTCTCCTCAGTAATATTTCTGTTTTCATCCTATTCATGTGTCCAAACCATCTCAGCCACTCTCTTCCAATACGGTTTTTTGGTTTATTTGATTAAGGACGCGTCAACCGTTAGGTCATAATGCACCACTCTAACTTAGGGGGGAGGGGGGGGGGGGCTCATGCTGGTCAGAACCAGCCACGTGTAAGGGGAGGAAAGAAGGGGGGGTTTCAACACTTTGTTCCTTCCTTATCGCACTACATTACAATGATGATGATAATAATAATGTATTTATTTAGCTTAACGCTAATACCGTTTACAAGAATGGCTAACAAATACGATGACGTGAGAAACTAGGGCGCTTCAACCGGCTAGGTCATATTGCTCCGCTTGTGATACTGAAAGTTGATGAGATGAGTTAATGGTGTGTTAGATGATAAGTTTTTTTAAGTTTTGGTTTATTTGGATTAAGAACGCGTCAACCGCTAGGTCATAATGCACCACTCTAGCCTAGGAGATATGGGGAGGAGGGGCCCATGCTGGTCAGAACCAGCCACGGGTAAAGGGAGGATGGGGGCATCACAGATCTTTTCGATGACCTTAACAAGCGTTTGGCAGGTGGAGCTTCAGGTGGCTTCTTCTTTCTTCTATCCACTCTAGCCTGTATTGAGGTCATCGCAAAGATCTGTAACGTAATGCTGACCAGTTGCAGTGACTTGTTTTGTCTTTTATATTATTTGTTATTGATTTGTTTGTTTACTTTATGTTTTTTAAATTTGTATGTCGTTACCTTGTTAATGGGCAGGGAGATTTGCCCGAAACGTTTGTGATTTAAACTTATTTTAACTCGTTAACTCGAAAGAATTAATTATGTCATATATGTATATGTATATAAACGGGTCAATGGAAAAGAGGTGAGAAACTAGGGCGCTTCAACCGGTTAGGTCTATTGCGCCGCTTGTGATGTTGTAAGTTAATGAAATGAGTTTATGGTGTAATGATAATATTGTTTTCCAAGTTTATAAAATAAAATATAATTATAGATATATTATTAAGACAGTGATTTGTTAATAGGATTGAGAAATATGAACTTTACATTGACATAGCGACTTTTTAAATGTCAAATTTGATAAATTTTACCGTTTTCCCCCCTCTGTTTTATAATTTGCGCTAAAACACAAAAATGCTCGACGACGACGTGAGAAACTATAGGGTGCTTCGACCGGTTAGGTCACATTGCGCCGCCTGTGATATTGGAAGTTGATGAGATGAGTAAATGGAGTGTTTGATGATTACTAGGGAAACGCTCAAGTCGTTGTTAGACGAGTGTGTGAGCCATGTGTTGAGTACCCGGTAACATAAATGTTTTCCTTTACCTTAGGTCTATCTAGCCTATCATAGGCTAGAGTGGCGCATTATGGCCTTACAGTTGACGCGCCCTTATACCAACTTAGCTTAAAAACCCTATTATTTATACGAATATAATTATCAACTGTGACAATACTATGGAAAACATAGCCAGTAAGAAAAACGTGAAAATATTGCAAGGTTTACTCAATCTACGAGCGGAATTTGGGGGTACCTTGACGTGCAACATTCGATAGACCTTGCATGGGTACGGCATTTCACAGCCAGGTTAATAACAAACAATTTTGTTTTTCTAAATCGAAACCATTGTCGTTAAATTATTTCTACACATTGGCAGTTTATTTTTCAGTTTATTATTTATTGTAGGTTTAAATCGAAATGGATTGTGCTCATTTTGTTAGCAGTTCTCAGTTACCTGGTCACGGATGTCTGTTTAAAATTTCAGCTCAATCTATTTGGCCGTTCGGCCGTATGGGATCGGACAGACATACAGACAAACATTAAACATACATTTAACATACAGACAATGCTCACGGCCAAGGCCCGATCGAGTAGCGTTATAAAGACTTCGTTTCGCTGCGCTCACTCGTCTAATAATGTTTTCTAAGTGTATATATAAGAAAATAAAATGATGGTGATGATAGTTAATAGCAAAACAAAAGTTATTTATTTAAATGGAAATAAATAAATTAACGAAATGTGTATGATGTTAATTAAAGTTTGTTAAATAAATTACTTTGAATGAGAAATTTAATTTGATAATTCCATAGAACACAAGTCTGCGCAGAGAGATTAATTGATTCATTAATTTAAGGGCGCGTCAACCGTTAGGTAATGCGCCACTCTAACTAAGGGGATAAAGGGAGGAGGGGCACATGCTGATCAGAACCATATACGGGCAGGGGGGGGGGGTGCAAAGGGGAAACTCAAGTCGCGGTCGTAATCGTCTTTGTCATTTTACGATTAGCTGAACCATGCTCTTGGCCAAATTCTACCCGGATCCTCTTATGGTATAGATCTTATGAAGTACGAACTTCCATGATGTCATGAGATAACCTTCCTTGGAGACACTAACTTGTCCCCTCACAACGTGGCTCACTCAACGACGTGGCACCACCCTCTCAGTTCCAAAACATATTTTTCTCAGTCGCCACTATGTCTATACTTATTTTGTTTTCCCTCATTTCACTCCCTCTCGTATAGAACAAAGACTAAATCGATTTTATGTATGTTTTGGAACCACTCCTTAGTAATGCAATGTCTTACTTTCCTCACAAATAAACCATTTCATCCGTCTTTCACACAAGACATTTTAAAACGTTTTTTTTAAATATATAGTTTTATACCGTGTATTTCCGGACACCCATTAGAAACATACGCCCTCAAATCTGATTGCACTAGCACACCACTAAGTAACAATATACTATATATTTCTGCAGTTTTAAACGCATCTCGTTTCATAGCAGGTCTTATTTATAAACGTAAACAATACGATATCAAAAGATAATTTATAAACATTTTTGGTTTAATAATGTTGTTTGCGATTGGTTATTTTCGGATGAGGACGCGTCAACGTTAGTCAAATGCACACTCTAGCCTACGAGGGGGGGGGAGGAGTCGATGTGCCTAGAACCAGCCACGTAAGGAGAAATATATAAAATTTTCTGCACGCGTAGAAATTTATGACAAGATATAACAAGTCTGTGTCAATTAATATATACCTACTTATATTAAGAAACTAAATATCTACTACAGGGGAATGTGATGTAGTTAATACTTTATAATCAAACAAGTTTTGGTTTGTACTGGAGTCGTCTAATTGGGATTTTTGGTTTATTTGGATAAGGACGCGTCAACCGTTAGGTCATAATGCACCACTCTAGCCTAAGGGAGGGTGGAGAGGGGAGGCCGATGCTGGTCAGAACCAGCCACGGGTAAGGGGAGGAAGGAGGGTTTCTCACGCGAGTCGTCAATTGTTGTCATCGTCTTGTTCATGTCAAACGCGCCGGGGAAGTTCAGTACAAGGAAGGAACAAGTGTCCGACGAAATTGCAACTCGCCTTATTTCGGTAGAAACAATACTACCTTTACAGCGTGATGTTTGCGAGTGGACTTTTTCTTTAAATGCCTTTTAGAATCAAGCAAGCCATCTCTGGTCTTGTACCCGGAGCCCTAAGGGTTGTGAAGCTTCTTATTCAACAAATTCTCGAAGACGGGTAAAAATTTAAGTTCGTAGAGAAAAAGTATCCTTAATTCCTTTAATGTCTTAATCTTGTTTTAAGTTTTTAGTTTATTTAGATTCAGGGCGCATCAACCGTTAGGTCATTATGCGCCACTTTCTCCTAATGGGTGTGGGTAGGAAAGTCCTATGCTGGTAAAACAAGCCACGGGTAGGAGGAAACTTTGTTTATTTGGATTTAGGATGTGTCAACCGTTAGGTCATAATGCACCACTTTAGCCTAGAGGTTATGGGGAGGTTTGGATGTGAGGCCCATGCTGGTCAGAACCAGCCACGGGTAAGGGGTGGAAGGGAGGTTTCTCAGGTAACGGTCGTCAATGTCTTTGTCTTCGTTCGTTGTGTCACTGTCATCGTCTTTATTTAGTGTTTATTTGGATTAAGGACGCGTCAACCGTTAGATCATAATGCATCACTCAAACCTAGGGGATATGGGGAGGAGGAGCCCATGCTGTCAGAACCAGCCACGGGAAAGGGGAGGAATGGGGGGTTCTCACGTCGCGGTCGTCATCATCTTTGTTTTTGTTTTTTTGTTTTTTGTTTATTTGGATTAGAACGCGTCAACCGTTAGGTCATAATGCACCACTCTAGCCTAAGGGGGGGGGGGGCATTGCTGGTCAGAACCAGACACGGGTAAAGGGGGGGGGGGTTCTCACGTCGCGGTCGTCATCGTCTTTGTCATCGTTCGTTGTGTCATTGTCATCGTCGCCGGGGGGTCGTCAAGGGAAGGGGGAAGGTCCCCGACGACGATTGCCAGAGCTCGCCTCTATTTTCGGGGAGTAAAATACTACCCTTCTTACTAGCTGATGTTTGCAAGGTGGACTTTTTCTCTTCAATCGCCTTTTATGATTAGCAGAGCCATGCTCTGGGCCAATTCTACCCCGGGCCCAGACGGGAAACATCATCTTTGTCATCGTTCGTGCGTTCGTGTTGTCGTTGTCGTCTTCGTTGTCGGGGATGTCGTCAAGGGAATGGGGCAAGGTCCCCAACGACGATTGCCAGAATTTGCCTCTATTTTCAGGAAGTAAAATACCACACTTCATAAAAGCTGATGTTTGCGAGATGGACTTTTTTGAGAATCGCCTTGTACGATTAGCAGAGCCATGCTTTGTACCAATTCAACCCTGGGAATCTAGAATGACGTGAGAAACTGGGGCGCCAAACATTGCGCCACCTGAGATATTGTTAGTTAGTAAATTGAGTTTGTTGTGTGTTTGGTGTTTGGTGTGTTTGTCGTTTAAGTTTTAGCTTATAAAGATTAATTAAGTATATTTGGTTTGTTTGTCGTTTAAGTTTAAGCTAATAAAGATTAATTTTGGTTTATTTGGTTTAAGAACGAGTCAACCGTAAGGTCATAATGCACCACTCTAGTCTACAGGATAAGGGGAGGTAGGGGCTATGCTGGTCAGAACCAGCCATGGATAATGGGAGGAAAGGGAGTTCTCATGTCGCGGTTGTCATTGTCTTTGTCATCGTTCGTGGTGTTATTGTCGTCATCGTCGTCGAGGGGACGTCAAGGGAAGGAGGCAAGGTCCCCAACGACGATTGCCAGAGCTCGCCTCTATTTTCGGGTAGTTTTGGTTTATTTGGATTAAGGACGCGTCAACCATTAAGTCATAATGCACCACTCTAGCCTAAGGGGGGTAGGGAGGAGGAGCCCATGCTGGTCAGAACCAGCCACGGGAAAGGGGAGGAAGGGGGGTTTCTCACGTCGCGGTCGTCATCGTCTTTGTCATCGTTCGTTGTGTCATTGTCATCGTCGCCGGGGGGTCGTCAAGGGATGGGGGCAAGGTCCCCGACGACGATTGCCAGAGCTCGCCTCTAGTTTGGAGAGTAAGATACTCCGCTCTTACTAGCTGATTTTGCGAGGTGAACTTTTTCTCTTGAATCGACTTTTACGATTAGCAGAGCCATGCTCTGAGCCTATTCTAGTAAAATACTACCATTCATATAGCTGATGTTTGCGCAACCACCGCAACCAATATGACGTGTGAAACTTGGTAGCCGAACATTGCGTTCCTGAGATATTGTTAGTAAATAAATGGAGTTTTTGTATTTAATGTGTTTGTCGTTTATGTTTAAGTTCATTAAAGAAGGTAAAAAGATGACGACGTCGTAAAAAACTAGGGCGCTTAAACCGGTTAGGTCATATTGCGCTGCCTGTGATATTGAAAGTTAACGAAATGAGTTTATGGTGTATTTAATGATTATATTGTTTCAATATATAAACACGAAAGTGATAACAAAAACAATTATTTGAATACTTTTTTCAATGAAATGTTTTTTATGTGAATCAAGTTTGGTTAAAGGGGTATTTAACCGCTAAACTCAAAAAATATATTTCATTCGGGCTAACTAGTAATGAATTTAGCAATTAATAGAAAAATTATTGGAGCCACCATGACCTCCCAAAAAATTTTCAAACATGGCATTTTTTTAGCTATGTCCCATCGGCAAAAATCTCCCATAAGAAATAACATGGGGACGATCTTTAGGCCCCGTGACCTTGGAGGATTTTGATCCAAAAAAAATATTGGCCATGATTGACGTACTCTACAGCCTTTTCTGTAAATTCCTCTATTTTTGGTTTTGTAATTTGGGCAGTAGTTCGGTCAAAAAATGCTGATTAACCAAGATGGGGTGTGATTTTGGAATGCATATTTTTGCATGTTTGAGGGTATATTTGGGCACAGTTTTAAGACACGATGTTATATAGGGGAATTTTAGATTGTTACTATGCTCAAGTATCTATCTGGACCCAAAAACGAAGCAGGTTAAAGCCGATTTAAGAAATTTCCCAAAACACCAATTTTCCCAATTTTTTTGATCAAAAAAATTGAAAAATTCGTGTTAAATCACAGTTACAAGATATAATTTTTTAAACTGTCATTTTAGTGTAGTATTGTGCTATAGATCATGTGTAAAAAATATTTTTTTCAGTTAATAGCCCCTTTAAACAAAATTCTTTGAATGAGGAACTGAGAAAGTTTGTCGCCATTATCATTTAATTAATTGAAATTCTTCATATAATTGGGGGAGATAAAATTGCGTACGCTCAATTCCCATTAGTACATTGCATTCTGCTAACATTAATATTCCGCTTTGCTCGCTATAATGTACGTGCGCAAAACAGAAGTTAATCATGCAAGTTGTGGATAAAAATGTATTAAACCTGACTGCTTTTGTGCACTTAATTTTGTACGACTAGTCCCAAAAGGTCAAAACCTCAGTACTCAAACTCAAACTCAAACCAAGAATCTAAGATCAATTGGGTTTAAGGGCGCGTCAACCGTTAGGTTATAATGCGCCACTCTAGTCTAGGTATATGGGGAGGAGTGGCCCATGGTGGTCACAAGCCGTAACGTTGTAGCCCCACCCGTTTGGTCAAAATCGGCCCAAATATCACGAAAATATCGTATTAAAAACCGGAGAAAAAATCGTAAAATTACGATTTCTATAAGAAATATTTTTTTAAATGTCCCTCAAATCATAACATATATGCGACTTCAGTGATTTTAACGTTCCTATAAAGTTTTATCAATATCGGAGTAGCCGTTTGCCAAATATCACGAAAATATCGCACTAAAAATCGAAAAAAATCGTAAAAGTACGATATTTATGAGAAATATTTCTTCGATTGTACCCAAAAACAATACAGCTCTAAGTTCAGAGATTTCGAAGGGCCCCTCCAATTTTCATCAAGATCGCATATGCCGTTTGCCCGGTAGAGAGAGAACAAACAGACAAAAAAACTAAAAAAACAAAACACCCGAACTATTTTTCTTGGGCTAACGTAAGTAAAAAACAAACAAAAAAACACAAAGTCAAATTGAAGTCTTCGCTTCGCTCATCCAATAAGCAACATTAATCAGCTGCCATATTGTAAAAAAAAGTCAAGAGCGGAATTGGTGTAAAAAGTCATCAATAGGTCTCTTGTCTCCCTTTGCGTTTTGTTTGGTCCGTAAGTCTAGGCTACGTCCTGTAGTCGCGTAGCTGAGGCAAGATATCTTCCTGGTATTTGATTGCTTTCATAAACCTGCATCTACGAGACAAGAATATCGACTTTACATTTTTAGAATGTGCACACGGCAAATATTGCCTCTCTAACGTGATTTGCCATTTCCAGTTCATCGCAAATACCATTTACGACAGAAATTGATTTTCCACTGGTTAAGCTACAAATGCGTTCTTTAGCTATGGTAAATAAATAATAAAAACATATTTCTACAGTAGAAACTCGGGACATTTTCCATTTTATATGACTTCTTTTGGTACAGCTAAAAACTAAAAACTCAAAAAAAGAAGTTGTTTCAGCAATTAAACGCCTTAAATTAAAGCTCGACAACACTCAAGAGATTCCATGCATAGTATTCAAGAAATGCGCATCAATAGTCGGATTATTGGCGTATCTAATTTCCCATTTTTTCTTGTAGGTGATTTCCAACACAGCTGAAATTGGCAAGAGTAACACCTATTTTATAAGGGTAAAGGTAAAAAGAGTGATAGGAATTCTTATCGACCTATATCAACTCTTCCAATTGTAGGGAAAATTATTGAAAATATTTTGCACAAGAGGTTATTACATGAAGTGGATGCATCTGAAGGTTTAAGTGAAAACCAACATGGTTTTAGGAAAGGTAGATCAACGCAAAGTGCCCTTCTAGCATTTACAGATTTTATCTATAAAGGGATTGACAAGCGAAATGGTAAGGTTGGAGCTGTTTTTGTTGATCTTAGGAAAGCATTTGATTCAGTACCTTTTTACCTCTTTTAAATAAAACTAAAAACCAGGTATAACATAAGTCCTATTTGTTATCAATATTGGCTGATTTATTTTTAAAAAGAAAAATGTTTATCAGCCTTGCAAAATATAGTTCAAAGTATTCAATATATTTTGTGGAGTACCACAACCTGGATCAATATTAGGACCCCTTTTATTTATTCTTTACATAGATGATATATCTACTATAATGGAGGAATCATTATATCTTATATGCTGATGACTTGGTCTTTTATTAGAAGGTGTGGATTGTTAAAGAGATCGTAAGACGTCTTCAAGAAGTTTTAAAGAGGATGGATGATTTGGTTTAAAACTCAGGAACTTGGATATTAATTATAGTAAAAAAAAATTTTTTATGATTTTTCATAAGGCAAATGATAGAAGCATGAATGATATTCATTTGACGTTGAATTGTAATGTAAGCTAATTTCTAGAGTATATGAATTTAAATATCTTGGAGTTTTTTAGATTTTTAATTTAAATTTTAAGAAACATTATGAATATGTATGTAATAAAGTATCATCAGCAAAGGAATTATAAGTAGAATGAAGAGGTTTGTAACAGAGAGAATGTTGAGGTTACTTGTAGATTCTTATATTCACTCTATTTTTGATTATTGTTTAGTGGTTTGGGCTGTAAGACCTTCTACCGAATATTTTTTGAAACTTTAAAGGGGAATTGACCATCTGTTTGATTCAATTCCTATGAGCCAAGATTTAAACAATCTGTTTGCTTCACGTTTGAGGAAAGAATGAAATATAGCGTACTGGTAAAACTACAAAATATTGAAAGGTATGTATTCAGGTTATTTTACCCAAATTTTTCAATTTGTTGATCGTGATGGAAATTCTATTCTAATAAACTCTTTGAAAGTTCCTAAATTTAAAATTTCTGAATCATTAAGAAAGTCATTCTTTACAGAGGAGGTATCCTTTTTGGGAATTCAATTTTTTTATGATATTAGAACCCAGTTTACGGGAGCTAGGAATAGTACTTTTTAAAAGTAAAATTGAAGCAATGATAATGAATCGAAGAACAAAGAAGAAATTGATTTTTACTATTTACTTGTGGGGGCATTGTCTCTGTGTTTATGTAATGTTAATTTATCTTCCATATGTTCTTATTTATGATTTTGCTGTTCTCTTTGTTTGTTCATTATTGCTTTGATTTTAATGTATTCAATGTATTTTCAATTGATATTTTTCTGCCTAGATTGTCTGGTTGCCGCCCACTGGTGGAACTTGCAACTTGAGTTAGGTGTCCTGTTATCATTGCTGGTGATCAGTTTTTGACATGAACAATTTTAAAAATTTAAATATATCTGATATAATTATATATTAGAGTCAAGATCTTTTGGACTAAATTGTTATAAAGATTTGAACACACGAATGAAGATTGAACACAAAAATGAAGATTCGCTTTCAGTGGTTTCTTCCGCGAAAGATTGATTATTCCCTGATTTGCTGTTCCTGTTTTTTTGGCAAACCTCATATTCGTTTGAGTGGGATCGTCTAATAAACCAGTTTTTTTTCTTTTCGTTTTTCTTTTTTAATTTTTTTTTTTTTTTTTTCTTCTTTCTTTCTTTCTTTCTTTCTTTTTTTCTTTTTCCCCCCCTTTCTTTTCTTTTCTTTTCATTCTACACCCTTTTTATATTTGATTCATTCATTAAATGCATATAATATATTTTTTTTTATTTTTTACCAAAATTGTTGTGTTTAAATGCATTGTTGTTTTGTAAGGCTACTATTTCAAATATCTAACGAAAATGTAGTTTATTTTTTGTTTCTGCATCTATGTAATTGATTTTTTTAGTTGTCCTCCCTTTGTAAATCTGTTTTGATAACTGCATGGGATAGACGTTTTAAATAAATAAATAAATAAATAAATAAAATAAATAAATAAATCAATAACCTAATTTTAGCAATATAAAAAACACATGTACAATAATATTATACAAAGTGTCAAAGATTTAAGTTACTATTACTAGTTAACAATAAGGCGAAATAGCAACTGTTATGATTGAACGATACTGTTATACTAAGGGGCCATCAAAGTCCAACTCGCAATCTTCTCGTGGTTTGGCCCGTGATTAGGGGAGTTTCACTCCCTGAAACTAATGGCGAGCTCTGGGTCGTCGTCAGGGAAACCTTTTCCCTTCTCTTTGACTACCTCCCCGACGGCGACGACAATGACAACACGGACGGATGATGACAAAGACGAAGACGACCACGTCGCGGGAGAGCCAGTGCCCTCCCCTTATGCTTGTGGCTGGTTCTGACCATGCACAGGCCTTTTCACCCCTTGTCGCCCCTCGTCACCCCTTACGTTCGCGCGAATATTCTTAGCTGTTAAAGCGCCCTAAAACTACTAACTAATACTGTAATACTAAGGTAACGAATGGAGATATTAAACAACCCCATAGAAGCCTTTTTTTTTTCCTATCCTTCTCTCTTTAAAAAAAAAATGTATTAACTTCATTCTCAGACCAATGTTCGCTGTATGATATTTTATAATTTAGGCATTTACGCGTTTAAAATTTCTCTTCTATCGCAAGCACTATGTTTTGCTTGTGACAATAATGAGTAGAGAAAAACACAAATCAATAAAACTTTTCAACTATATATTTAAAAATGCAATTTTTCAAACCAATTCTTATTTTCTTCTCGCCGAATAAATTAACCGTATCTCAATAAAAATAGGTATAATTGTTTTGAAATCGTTATTTTTTATAATGAGCGCAGGACGTTCGACGCTATAAGAAGAGGATTAGTGGTTTTGGTTTATTTTGATTAAGGTCGCGTCAACAGTGCGGTCATAATGCGACACTCTAGCCTATGGGTAGGGTATATGGGGAGGAGGGGCCCATGCTGGTCCGAATCAGCCACGGGTGAGAGGTGGAAATGGGGGGTTCTCACGTCGCGGTCGTCATGGTCTTTCCCCGTCACGGGGAGGTGGGAAAGGGGAAATGGAGGTGCCCGAACGATTACAGAGCTGCCTCTTTTTGGGGGGAGTTATATACTCCCCTCTTACTAGCTGATGTTTGCGAGGTGGACTTTTTCTCTTGAATCGTCTTTCACGATTAGCAGAGCCATGCTCTGGGCCAATTCTACCCCAGACCACAATGCGTGCCCGGTCATT
Source organism: Sweltsa coloradensis (assembly GCA_024449915.1). Classification (NCBI taxonomy): domain Eukaryota; kingdom Metazoa; phylum Arthropoda; class Insecta; order Plecoptera; family Chloroperlidae; genus Sweltsa; species Sweltsa coloradensis. The sequence goes on from JAMZAV010002046.1 coordinate 176,407, forward strand.
GTAATAACTTGAAATTTAATTTTCAAATATGTTTTAGATTTTATGAATGTGACCAATGTTTCATTTTTTGAGGAATATAAAGTATATTCAATGGGACATATTTTATGGACCATCAAACATTTAATCATTTTTCCTATAGTGATCTCTTTCGAAAGCTGCCATACATCGTAAAACCCAAACTCAGCAGGAACGGTGTAGTTTATGGCTGTCTGATAGTCGTACATGCTCATGTACAAGTCACATTGGGTTGAAGTTATTGCGAGCAGTGAGTCTATGTGATACGTACGATTCGTTGGAATCGTCTGGAAAGACAGGAATACCAAAATGAGCCAAACAAGACTCTCAAGAGTAGCGATTTTTGATTATTCGGTAAACATATCCAAACAAGGCGTATAGTTTTCGTGCACAATATCACATATTCACTTACTCTTATTATACATTTTATTCTAGTTAAAAAGGTTTTTGTGTATTTAAATTAATAATTTAAAATTTAAATAATTTGTTTTCGTAAGAATAAACGAGTTTATGTTTTTCAATTATTACTTATTTTATTTTAGAAAAAATAAATTTTTACAAAACGAAAATTTTAAAAATTTAAAATTTTGGTTTTTTTTTGAAAAACAGTTTTTTAAAAAGCTGAAATTGTTTTATAATTTAACACCCAATACCTATGTTTCGATACAAAAAACTTAATATAACTGTAAAAAAGTAAAAATTTGGTAGACGTTAAATAAATAAATAAATAAATAAAATAACGTATCAAGGATATATCAGTTTTAAACAAACAGAACAGAGTAAAAAATACAATACCATTAGTTTTAAGTTTATGAGCGCGTCAACCATTAGAACATAATGCGCTACACTAGCCTAGGAAATGTGGGCAGGAAAGTATTATACTGGTCAAAACCATCCCAGTGAGGAAAGCAGGGGGTTTTTTATTTGGTTTTTTTTGGATTTAAAGGGCGCGTCAACCCTTTTGGTCTTTAAGCACCCCTTAGCCTAAGGGGGGTGGGGGGAGAGGGCCCATGTGGTCAGAACCAGCCCCGGGTAAGGGAGGAAGGGGGATTTTTTCACGTCGCGGTCGTCATCGTCTTTGTCATAGTTCGTTTGGGCATTGTCACGCGCCGGAGGGGGCGTCAAGGGAAGGGGGCAAACCCCGCGACGATGGCCCAAACTGCCTCTAGTTTTGGGGAGTAATATACTCCGCTCTTTCTAGCTGATGTTTGCGAGGCGGGGGTTCTTACGTCGAGGTCGTCAATCTCTATGTCATTGTTCGTGGTGTCATTGTCGTCGTCGTCTTCGTCGTCGGGGTGGTCGTCAAAGGGAGAATTTGGGTTTTTTTTTGGATAAAGGGGAAACCCCAACCGTTAGGGATAATGCACCACTCTAACCAATGGGGGGGGAGGGACCCATGCGGCAAAACCAGCCACAGGAAGGGGAGGAAAGGGGTTCTCATGTCGCGGTCGTCATAGTCTCCATCATTGTTCTTGGTGTCATTGTCGTCATCGTCGTCATCGTCGTCGAGGGGTCGTCAAGGGAAGGGGGCAAGGTCCCCGACGACGATTGCCAGAGTTCGTCTCTATTTTCGGGCAGTAAAATACTACCATTCATTCTAGCTGATGTTTGCGAGGTGGACTTTTTCTCTTGAATCGCCTTGTACGATTAGTAGAGCCATGCTCTGGGACAATTCTATCCCGGGCCCAGATGGGGCTGTCAAAGGGAGGGGGAGGTGTCCTCAACGACGACACCTAGATCTCGCCTCTAGTTACAGGATGTTCTCTCCTAATTGCTAGTTGATGTTTGCAAAATAGACTTTATCTCTATGCTCGCCTTTTACGATTAGCAAAGCCCCCATAACATTGGCCTATATCATGACAGAAAAACCTCGAAGTTTAATTGTAATAATCATTCCATACATTTTCTCTTTAGAAATCATGTTTTAACAAAGACACTAGTAAAGTAGGCCTAAACAGCGGAATCTCATACAGTTCGAGCTACCGGATGTTTGAGTTATCACCTATCAGTACCTTCGTGAGGCACCCTAGCTATAGATGAAAAAAAATGTAAAAAATATTTGTGGCAAAGGGTTTTCAAGACTATGATGGGAATAATTCTTAAAATGAAGACGTGAGAAACTAGGGCGCTTCAAGCTTCAACCGGTTAAGTCCACATATATTGGAATAGTATATAGTATGTCTAGATGGCGCATGAGCGCTGCTGTACTTATTTCTAATTGTCTGCCGGTCGAAGGCCATTTTTATGACGAAGCAAAATGTCATGTGATTTTTTTCTTGTAAAAACTCGCCTTTTATGTGCCCTATGTTTTTTCTTTTTTCTTTTTTAATTTTTTAATTTATCCTTGCTATTTTATTTTTATAATAGTAATTTGATCTTTTTATTTTAATTTTATTCTTATCACGTTTTAAATATATTATATATATTATCAGATTTTTTTGGTTAATTTGGATTAAGGACGCGTCAACCGTTAGGTCATAATGCACCACTCTAGCCTAAGGGGGGGGGAGGAGGGGCCCATGCTGGTCAGAACCAGCCAAGGGTAAGGGGAGGAAGGGGGGTTTCTCACGTCGCGGTCGTCATCGTCTTTGTCATCGTTCGTTGTGTCATTGTCATCGTCGCCAGGGGGTCGTCAAGGGAAGGGGGCAAGGTCCCCGACGACGATTGCCAGAGCTCGCCTCTAGGTTCGGGAGAGTAATATACTCTCCGCTTTATACTAGCTGATGTTTGCGAGGTGGACTTTTTCTCTTGAATCGCCTTTTACGATTAGCAGAGCCATGCTCTGGGCCAATTCTACCCCGGGCCCAGACGGGGAATATATTATCAGAAATTGTTGTCTTATTATGCACTGTTCAAGTACACTGTTCATTATTTTTTTAACATATTTTATGTACTTAAACTTTAATTTATTGCCCTCCTTTGAAAATTACTTTTAATTACTGAGTAAAAGCATAATATGTTAGATAAATAAATAAATAAAAATGCATAGCCTAATTAAACACTCAAAGCAAACTCTGGAGACGGCTGAAATAACTCCGTCAAGGCACGAACTCGTAAACATTCGCCTGACATGTTTCCAGATTGGCAGCGGACTGCGGTAGGTTATGCTAAATTCAAAAACCAGCATAACAATCATTTTAATAAAACTAACATTTGAATTAGTTATGATTCTGGTTGTGTAATCTGTGCACGTTGGCATGCATATGTCGCTTGACAGCATGCACGCTGCGTGATTTAGAGACTGAAATAATATATTATGGTGACACAGAATGTCGCAATATAAATTTGATTTGGTCGCTCTCATATTGTTTATTGGCCTGTAGTGTAAATCTAGAACATAACGTGTTGTATTAATTTTGTTGTTACCTTTTAAGGAGAGAAACTCTTCGATATGCATTTATGGGTACATTCCGAAAGCTGTTGAATATGCTTTGGTGCTGGCTGGCATTTTCCAGCACTTTTAAAGCATCTGAAGCACGATATCTTCGGAAACGTTCGAGCATGAGTAGGGCCCTTTCGGGGAGGCGCGCATGCGCGTTGCCACAGGTGCTGCAAATATATTTTACGCAATTTTTAGGTTAAGTAACCAAAGGGAAGGCAAATACAGTTGACGAAACAAGCGGGTTAAGTCCGGGCATATAAGGAATTTTAGTTATTAAGTAAGTGGAAGTGACTACCGTTGTTTATTCAAGCGGCTGGCTCAGGTAAAACAACTATTACGCAAGTTTTTTGGGGTTTTGTCACGTCAAAGAACGATACATAACAATTTAATTAGGTGATCCGCCATATTTGATTTTAAAATACCGCCAATTCTCCCATATGCTGGGAATGCTCAAGTTAAAACCTCGAGCATATTGAGTATGCTGAATATGCTCACAAACCATGTTACGGAACGCCAAGCATAGCATATTCAACAGCTTTCGGAATGGGTCAAGCACGCAAATAGCATATTGAACAACTTACGGAACGCAGCCTATATGTGCGAGTTTAATATTTATGGGGACCCTGGGGGTTAGGAGAACGGGAGAACCTCACTCAAAAAGATAAAATTTTTGCACCACCACCAAAAGAAATCGACGCTATAGAATAATTTGTGTGTATTTCTCTTCGACAATCTGTTGACTACATAAATATCTTCAATCCTAATTGCTTTTCTCGCCGATATACTTTTGAATAGTCTGCAACTCATCCGAAGCAGAATCCCGTTACGAGACGGGAGAAACTAGGGCGCTTCAACCCGGGTTTGGTCATGATGCGCCGCGTGATTATGTATAAGTTAATAAAATGAGTTTACGTTTATAAAAGAAAATTATTGATAGGGAATCATTATAATTTAGGGGCGTGTCAACCGTTAGGTAATCAAAGGAAGGGGGAGGGTTCCCCGACGACGACCACCAGAGATCGCCTCTGGATTCGTGGAGTAAAGACTACCTTTCTTACTATAGCTGATGATTGCCAGGTGGAATTTTTCTCTTGAATCGCCTTGTAATATAGCAAAGCCTCTAATCCAAAACGTCCAGGGACGACTACGTAAGAAAATAGGGCGCTTCAACTGGTAAGGTCATATTGCGCCGCCTGTGATATTGTATAATAATGAAATGAGTTTATGGTTTGTTTAACAAATATCTTGTTTTCTGAGTTTGGAAAAAAAATTGAGATGATAATAAAAACAAAAGACAAATTAACAGTTTGAATTAGAAACGAAATGTATTTGAAGTTCTTCATATTATTAGGAGAGATCAAATTACGTTCGCTAGGTATCGTATTTGGTACATTCTGCTAACATGATGAACACTGTTAAATATACATCAAATGTGTCACATCTGGGAAAAGATTCGGGATAGTACCACCTCTTCTCTACGTGAGAGCCTAGAGGCAGGAGGACGAATTTCATTAGTCAGTGTGGGCATCACACTATGCAATAAGTTAAATTTTTCACCACATCCCAAGATGCTTAGTTTGCAAAATCCAAAAAATCGTTGCTTTTATCCACCTTCCTGGAACGGGAACAGAAAAAAACTCGGGACGCCTGGGAAGTTCCTTAGCAAACCCTATCAGCGTGTTCATTTCCCTCTAAGCCCACGTGTCCAGGTATCAGGGAAACCTAGTCTATGAAAATTATTATATATATGATTATATTATTATTATGATATTATGATTAAATTTAAAAATTCCAAAATCACTAACACTCTTTAAGCACAAATTGAAAGAATTCCTTATAAATAAAACTTATTACTCATTTAGAGAATTCCTAGATGACCATGGACAATTTAACTTATTATTTTCACACTTTTCTTTACACCACTTTTTTTCTCTCTTCACTTTGGCTATGATTTAAAAAAATTTTAAAATGTATCATGTAAATTATTTATTTATTATTTAATGACAAAATGCAAATTTTTGCATTTATTGTATTTGTAGGATATTGTAATCCTTCGTTAATGTAAATTTTTAAATTTTGTTTTTTTTTTAAAAAAGGAAAATAAAAAACATTTTGACAAACCCCCGAAATTAAGATTTTTAAATTTCTTTTTTATTTTGTAATAACATTTTTTAAAAGAGGGGGTGAAATTTTTTGTATAGTTTGGAACACCAGAAAAACCTATTTTTCGGGCAACAATAATTTTAATAACGGAAAAAAACCGCCCAAATTGGGTTTAGACTTTTAAATAAATAAAAAAATAAATAAAATAACGTATCAAGGATATTCGGGGGTTTTTAAACAAACGAACGATTTAAAAAAAAACAATACCATTATTTTTTTAATTTTTTATGAGCGCGAAAACCATTAAACATAAGGGCCCTACACTAGCCAAGGAAATTTTGGGCGGGAAAAGGTATTATACGGGCCCAAAACCATCCACGAGTAGAGGAAAGCAAGGCGTTTTTTTTTTGGTTTATTTGGATTAAGGGGCGCGTAAACCCGGGTTAAAGGTCTTAATGCCCACTCTAGCCAAAGGGGGGTTGGGGAGGAAGGCCCTGCTGGCCCAAACCCAGCCAGGGGTGGGGGGAAGGAAAGGGGGGAAATTTCTCACGTCGCGGTCGCCTCGTCTTTGTAAATTTTTCTTGGGTTGTTTTTGGGCCCAGGGGGGCCGCCGGAGGGTCGCCCAAGGGAAGGGGGCAAGGTCCCCCGACGACAGGGCCCAGAGCTCGCCTCTATTTTTTGGGGGGTAATATACCCCCGCTTTTTCTACTGATTTTTTTGCGAGGCGGGTTTTTTTACGTCGGGGTTTTTTTTTTTCGTCAACCCCTTCTATGTCTTTGGGTTCGTGGTGCCCATTGTCGTCGCCCGTCTTCGCCCGTGGGGGTGGTGTAAAAGGGGAAAATTTGGGTTTAAAAAATTTTGGGGTAAAGGAAGCGCCCAACCTTTTAAGGTCATAATGCACCCACTCAAAACCTAATGGGGGGGGGGGGGACCCATGCTGATCAGAACCGCCACAGGAAAAGGGGGGAAAACGGGGTTCTCTGTCGGGGTGGGCCCATAGTCTCCGTCATTGTTCTTGGTGTCATCGTCTTCATCGTCGTCATCGTCGCAAAGGGGTCGTAAAGGGGAAAGGGGGGCCCAAGGGCCCCCGGGAACGACGTTTGGGCCAGATTTTCGTCTCTTTTTTCGGGGAAAAAAATAAACCATTCTTTCTAGCTAAATTTTTGCGAGGTGGATTTTTTTCTCTTAAAAATCCCCTTTGGTAGTTTGTAGACCCATGCTCTGGGACAATTCTACCCGGGGGCCCAGATGGGTCCTGTAAAAAGGGGGGGGGAGGTGTCCTCAACGACGACCCCCCTAGACTCGCCTCTATTTAAAGGGGAAGTTCCTCCAATTGCTATTTGATTTTTTGCAAAATAGATTTTTATCTCTATGCTCCCCTTTTTACGATTAGCAAACCCCCCAAAACCATTGGCCTAAAATCATGACAAAAAAACCTCGAAGTTTAATTTAAATAATCATTCCATACATTTTCCCCTTTAAAAAACCATTTTTTTTTTTTTTTTAAAAAAAAAGACACTAGAAAAGTGGGCCTAAACACCGGGAAATCTCATACATTTCGAGCTCCCGGGAAATGTTTGAGTTTTCACCTATCAGTAAACCCCCCCGGGGCACCCTAGCTTTTAGATGAAAAAAAATGTAAAAAATTTTTTGTGGGAAAGGGTTTTCAAGACTATGATGGGAAAAAAATTTTTTAAAAGGGAAAAAGTGAAAAATAGGGGGCTTCAAACTTTCAACCGTTTAAATCCCCATATAATTTGGAAAAAGTATATAGTATGTCCCGATGGCGCAAAAGAGCGCTGCTGTAATTATTTTTAATTTTTCTGCCGGTCGAAGGCCCTTTTTTTTGACGAAAACAAAAATTCCCCTGTGATTTTTTTTCTTGTAAAAACCCGCCCTTTTAAAGTTCCCTATTTTTTTTTCTTTTTTTTTTTAAATTTTTTTAATTTTTCCTTGCAAATTTTTTTTTATAATATAATTTGTCTTTTTTTTTTAATTTTATTCTTATCACGTTTTTAAATTTTAAATTTTAAATATTATCAGTTTTTTTTTGGGTTTAAATTTGGGGTTAAGGAAAGGGGTCAAAAACCCTTAGGTCCCTAATTTCACCCCTCCCAGCCTAAGGGGGGGGGGGGGGAGGGGCCCATGCTGGTCCCGAAAACCCCACGGGTAAAGGGGGGGAAGGGGGGGTTTTTTTACGTTCCCCCGGGGCCCCTCATCGTCTTTTCCCTCGTTTGTTGTGTCATTTTCATCGTCGCCAGGGGGGCCCTTTAAGGAAGGGGGGAAGGGGCCCCGACACGATTGCCAAAGCTTTGCCTCTAGGTTTGGGGGGAGTAAAAATACTCTCCCCCTTTTTTACTACTTTTTTGGGGAGGGGGGATTTTTTTTCCTTTTAAACGCCCCCCCCTTTTTTGAATTTGCAGAGCCCTCTCTGGGCCAATTTTTACCCCCCGGGGCCCCGACGGGGAAAATATTAATCCCGAAATTGTTGTCTTATTATGCACTGTTCAAGTACACTGTTTTTTATTTTTTTTTAAAATATTTTAAAGGGAATTAAACTTTAATTTATTTCCCTCCTTTGTAAATTTCTTTTAATTACTGAGTAAAAGCATAATAATGTTAGATAAATAAATAAATAAAAATGCATAGCCTAATTAAACACTCAAAGCAAATTCTGCAGACGGCTGCAGAAATAACTCCGTCAAGGCACGAACTCGTAAACATTCGCCTGACATGTTTCCAGATTGGCAGCGGACATGCGGTAGGTATGCTAAATTCACAACCAGCATAACAATCATATAATAAAACTAACATTTGAATTAGTTATGATTCTGGTTGTGTAATCTGTGCACGTTGGCATGCATATGTCGCTTGACAGCATGCACGACAGCATGATTTAGAGACTGAAATAATATATTATGGTGACACAGAATGTCGCAATATAAATTTGATTTGGTCGCTCTCATATTGTTTATTGGCCTGTAGTGTAAATCTAGAACTTACGTGTTGTATTAATTTTGTTGTTACCTTTTTAAGGAGAGAAACTCTTCGATATGCATTCTATGGGTACATTCCGAAAGCTGTTGAATATGCTTTGGTGCTGGCTGGCATTTTCCAGCACGTTAAAGCATCTGTAAGCACGATATACTTTCGGAAAACGTCGAGCATGAGTATGGCTGTTTCGGGGAGGCGCGCATGCGCGTTGCCACAGGTGCTGCAAATATATTTTACGCAATTTTTAGGTTAAGTCCGTCATATAAGGAATTTAAGTTATTAAGTAAGTGGAAGTGACTTACCGTTGTTTATTCAAGCGGCTGGCTCAGGTAAAACAACTATTACGCAAGTTTTTTGGGGTTTTGTCACGTCAAAGAACGATACATAACAATTTAATTAGGTGATCCGCCATATTTGATTTTAAAATACCGCCAATTCTCCCATATGCTGGGAATGCTCAAGTTAAAACCTCGAGCATATTGAGTATGCTGAATATGCTCACAAACCATGTTACGGAACGCCAAGCATAGCATATTCAACAGCTTTCGGAATGGGTCAAGCACGCAAATAGCATATTGAACAACTTACGGAACGCAGCCTATATGTGCGAGTTTAATATTTATGGGGACCCTGGGGGTTAGGAGAACGGGAGAACCTCACTCAAAAAGATGAAATTTTTGCACCACCACCAAAAGAAATCGACGCTATAGAATAATTTGTGTGTATTTCTCTTCGACAATCTGTTGACTACATAAATATCTTCAAGCCTAATTGCTTTTCTCGCCGATATACTTTTGAATAGTCTGCAACTCATCCGAAGCAGAATCCTGTTACGACGACGGGAGAAACTAGGGCGCTTCAACCGGTTAGGTCATGATGCGCCGCGTGATTATGTATAAGTTAATAAAATGAGTTTACGTTTATAAAAGAAAATTATTGATAGGGAATCATTATAATTTAGGGGCGTGTCAACCGTTAGGTAATCAAAGGAAGGGGGAGGTTTCCCGACGACGACCACCAGAGCTCGCCTCTGGATTCGTGGAGTAAAGACTACCTTTCTTACTATAGCTGATGATTGCCAGGTGGAATTTTTCTCTTGAATCGCCTTGTAATATAGCAAAGCCTCTAATCCAAAACGTCCAGGGACGACTACGTAAGAAAATAGGGCGCTTCAACTGGTAAGGTCATATTGCGCCGCCTGTGATATTGTATAATAATGAAATGAGTTTATGGTTTGTTTAACAAATATCTTGTTTTCTGAGTTTGGAAAAAAAATTGAGATGATAATAAAAACAAAAGACAAATTAACAGTTTGAATTAGAAACGAAATGTATTTGAAGTTCTTCATATTATTAGGAGAGATCAAATTACGTTCGCTAGGTATCGTATTTGGTACATTCTGCTAACATGATGAACACTGTTAAATATACATCAAATGTGTCACATCTGGGAACGATTCGGGATAGTACCACCTCTTCTCTACGTGAGAGCCTAGAGGCAGGAGGACGAATTTCATTAGTCAGTGTGGGCATCACACTATGCAATAAGTTATTTTGCACCACATCCCAAGATGCTAGTCGCATATCCAACAATCGTTGCTTTTATCCACTCTTGACATCTGGAACGGGAACTAGATTAAAAGCAACGTCGGGACACTGGGAAGCTTCCTTAGCAGCCCTATCAGCGTGTTCATTTCCCTCTAAGCCCACGTGTCCAGGTATCCAGCAAAACCATACGTCTATGATATTATTATATATATGATTATATTATTATTATGATATTATGATTAATTAAATATTCCAACTCACTAACACTCTTTAAGCACAAATTGAAAGAATTCCTTATAAATAAAGCTTATTACTCATTTAGAGAATTCCTAGATGACCATTGGACAATTTAACTTATTATTTTCACACTTCTCTCACACCACTTTTTTTCTCTCTTCACTTTGGCTATGATTTAAAAAATTGTAAAATGTATTCATGTAATATTATCTTATTTATTATGTATAATGACAAAATGCATTAGCATTGTTATTGATATTTTGTAGCATATTGTAATTACCGTAATCAGTATTAATTGTACTTGTATTTTTTGTTATTATTTGTAATTTGTGTTTGTCCCATATATATGCAATGCATATATCAGTGGACTGAAATAAAGATATAAATAAATAAATAACAATTAGTGATCCAACCTAGCATTGAAGTATATTGGTGGAGGTGCCTAGTACTCACAAATCTTTATAAAAGGTTATTCCCGTCCTTCTGACTCCACAGGTCACCACAAACTTTCTGTGTCGTCGTTATTGAAGGACAATGCAAAAAAAACTCGTGTCAAACAGATTATTTTTTATTCGTTATAGACGACGTGAGAAACTAGGGCGCTTCAACCGGTTAGGTCATATTGCGCCGCCTGTGAATGAAAGTAAATTAGAAGAGTTAATGCAGGTATGTTTGATGATTATGTTAGGGCGCGTCAAATATTATGTCAAATACGTTATTCTAGTCTTGTCGATATGGGGCTGAAACCCCCTTTTTTATTATTATTATTTGGATTAAGGACGCGTCAACCTATAGGTCATAATGCACTACTCTAGCCTAGGGGATGGGTAGGAGGGGCCCATGCTGGTCAGAACCAGCCACAGGTAAGGGGTTGGACAGGGGGTTCTCACGTCGCGGGCGTCATCGTCTTTGTCATCGTTCGACGTGCAGATATCGTGTTTGGTTTTATAGTGAGGCGTTTCACATGCATAGACGTGCGGACAGAATTTCTCTGTTCCCTTTTAATATATAAGTTCAATCGTAAATACTTTGTTGTTCTAGCTAGAGCAAGTTTTATTGAGTTCTACGAATGTGTTGAGTCTCTGGTCGCTCCCCTCGACGCAAGAGGGTTGTCTTGACAGCCCTGGATTATTCCAGACAACGGCTAGAGGTTTAGCTCTGTCACTGTTACTTTTGATAACTGACACGGCTGTATTAGAACTGATGCCCGGACAACAGCACAAGGATATTGTGTCAGCATCACAGAAGGCGGTTCTCATGTCTAGTGCTTTCAGTGTCATGCATTCATATTGCGTAGGCGATGGTCCTGTGTCCTTATGAGATAGTTTTATCCCCCATTTAGATTGTCGAATGTTTTCATCGATCGAAAAACTGGAGAAAGATGCAAAGGAAACAAGAAGATATTTGTTTTTAGGTATTTGGATTAAGGACGCGTCAACCTGTTAGGGTCATACATGCACAACTCTGCCTAGGTTGGGTTGATGGAGAGGTGCCATAATTGTCTGGGTCAAACTGTTCACAGGGTAAGGTGAGGAAAAATATGGCGGTTTTTCTTTAACATGAAATATACTAGATGTGTATCGTCTTGTCTTCGATTACGTTTGTGTCATTGTCATCGTGCCGAGGGGGTCGTCAGGGGAAGGGAGGCAATGTTCCCTTCGACGACTGATGCCAGAGCTTGCCTCTAGTTTGGGGAGTATAGATACTCCGCTCAACGCTGATGTTTGCGAGGTGGACTTTTCCTCTTGATCGCCTTTAACGATTAGCGAGAGGCCATGCTCTGGAGCCAATGCGAACCCAACGGGGAGTTTATTCTTTGACCTAGTGCAAGAATTTGATTCTCTTCTGTCCTTGAATCATGAAGTGGATGAATCTGGGGACCGTCAAAATGGGGAGCAATCCGCGAAACGTTGAAATTCTGTCTCTGATTTTTGCTTTTCGGTCCAAGCCGACGATGATTAATTTCATTCATGTACGGTATCGTATCCACGTTTTTTTTTAATCATACGCATACGGGGGTCTATGTCCCATTCGCAGACCAGCACTAAGGACGGATGGCTTTTCACCGCTTTCCTTTGTAAGAAACTTTTTTTTGCATTCTATTAATGCAATCATTCAATTCTTTTTCTAGACTATTTCTTCTCTAGACAGGGTATGAATTATGCATAAATCATAACGATGCTTATTGTGTAATAAAATTAATTAGAATGTAAAATACGCATATGATATGTTCAATTGGTAAGGTTTAAACGATATAATTAAAGTGTATGTACATAGTATGTATGACTTTTTGACACTCTTTGATAGGTGCTCATAAAATATGAACCGTCTACCTTCTTATTGGCACACTACTTTGGATACTATGAGATCTTTTACCAAAAATACTCTTTTATATTATTCTTGTGCTTAACTTATACACAACCTTAATACACAATACGAAGTGAGACAGTAGAGCGCTTCAACCGGTTAGGTCATATTGTGCCGCCTGTGATATTGTGTTAATTAAATGAGTTTATGGTGTGTTAAATCACTATATTGTTTTCTAAGTTTTTAAAAGAAAGTAAAAGAATATAATATATGATAGTACTAGCAAAATAAACATTATTTATTTTAATAATAAAAAATGTAACTGATGATGTGGATTAAATTTAGTTGAATGAATTACTTAAAATGAGAAATTTAGAAAGTTTGTTGCCGTTATCATAAGGTACAAGTTCTCCATATAATTGGGAGATAACCTATTGCGTGCGAAAGACACATTCTTCTACCAATATGAGTAGCGGACACATGCCATTTTATCTGCATCTCGAATCTACCAAAGATAAAACATTACAAGAATGAAGTTTTATGTATTACGATGTCATGACCCCCCCCCCCCTCAGCAGCCCCACTCCACCGCAACCACCCACCCGCATAAGTGAGGCATCGCCGCCGTCTCCCATCGCTGTACATTAGCTCAAAGCTCAAAGAAGTTTGCCTCCCATTTCATTTAACACAATTTTCTCCATAATATTACCAGAATTTTCCGCTCTACCCAAATCTAGCTCATGTTAAATTGAACACTGTCATTTTCAAGCCTCTTAGCGTTATCCGCCTTGCGAAATAAAAACCAGTTAAAGTTACAAAAGGGTTTTGTAAGTCTTTCACAAGATAATAATAAACTCTTTTGCCTGTGGGGTTTAGCAAGCAAGACGCGTCTCAGACAACCATAAGGTAGGGGATCGGTTAAATTAAAATTATATAATCATCCGGCAACGCGTTCACACTACGAATTAGTATTCCAATTATTGCGCTAAAAACAAGTAATTACTTAGATATGAGGGCGCGAAAACAGTAAATTCAGTATGCCCCTACTCTAGGAGACCCAAATATAACTTCTTAAGAATGCAGTAAAGACGTATGAAAAAATAGTTGAATGAAAGAAAGACTTAATCAAAAAGCAGATTTTTTTTTTTGAATTTTTTTATCTGTTCATAGCGTCAGAATCAACAATTTTATTCAATTTGCCCAGATCAATCCAGCTAGTTCAAAATTGAATTTGAGCAACGGTTTTTTGTGTATTGTTTCTACACTCCTATATTTACATCTTAATTTAAATGTTAACTATAGTTGTTTGTAGTTTTTATCGTTGTACAATATATTATAGTCAAACGGTACAAAATTTGAATAATATTTACTTTTCAGACGTCTTTACTGCATTCTTTATAAATCATATTGAGGTCTAGGGATTCCCCTAAACAGGGAATGACACCACCGTGCTGGTCAGAACTCAGAACCAGTCACGGGCAAGGGGCGGGAAAGCGGGAGTTTCTCGTCACGTCGCCGGCCAGAGCAGGCCTCTAGTTTCGGGGAGTAAAAAAGTCCCCTATACATACTAACTGATATTTGCTCTTTTCTTATATTGATTTCATGATCCATGCTCTGTTCGGTACTCAGATGGGAATACATGAGTGATTCATATTGGAATATCATATATTTTTTTATTTTTCGATATTATTATTATGATTATGAATTATTGAAAATAATTAGCATGACATAAAATATAATTTTTCGGATTCATTTAGTTTAAGGGCGCGCCCCAACCTTTTGGGAAAAATAATGCACCACTCTAACCTATAGGAGCCCCCCCCCTTCCCTCCGGGAGAAGGAGGACGACGACGTGAGAAACTAGGGCGCTTCAACCGGTTAGGCTATTGCCCCCCCTGTTTTTTATGAAATTGACTAATGATTATGGTGTGTTTGAATTAGTATTATTATTATTATAATAATATAATTTCTAGTATTATTATTACTATTACTATTACTATTATTATTATTATTATTAGCTGTTTATTATTATATTTTATTAATTATTATATTTATTATGAACTGAATATGATAACGACTTATGACACCATGCTTTTTAAAAAAATCCAGATATACACATAAAATGAAATTTCACTTTTGTCATGTATTTATCTTTACCTATTTAATTTAATTATTTTAAAATTTTATTTTCAATAGACATATGAAGCAAACAAATACGGATTACGCGTGGGAAATCAAGAGAATTACTTTTGCCTAATTCAATAACAATGGAAACGAACACTTTTTTATGACACCTGCTTTTTCACAGCCTACCTGGTCTCTGCGGATCTAGAAAAGATCTCAGCCTTAATTGGGAGAAGAAATTAACGTTTTATTTGCTCGGATGGTTTTTGTGCAGTCTACAACACTAATCATTCATCTCATACCCAATTTGCTTATAATTTTGTTTATTGCAGTTTTTTATTTACTATTTTCATATGTATCTG
This sequence comes from Sweltsa coloradensis, assembly GCA_024449915.1. Taxonomy (NCBI): domain Eukaryota; kingdom Metazoa; phylum Arthropoda; class Insecta; order Plecoptera; family Chloroperlidae; genus Sweltsa; species Sweltsa coloradensis. Next base: position 191,478 of record JAMZAV010002046.1, read on the forward strand.
TTTGATTCTTTAAGATTTAATTACGATGACAAATATTTTTTGTTTTTTTTGTTTTTAGGGAGTCTTTAATATTTAGATACTTGGTGCAGATGTAATTTATTCCTCTAATACTGTGTTGTTTTTGGTGTTACCTAAGTATAAATTTTATTCAATATTCGTTTTGTTTTTTTTTTAGTTTTGTTTACAGGACTGTTCCACTGAGTTGTTCTATTTTCTTTGTATTGTTGTAATACTTTTCGAAAACACCGTATTGTATGAAATTACACATTGTCGTGGTTTAACCACAGACAAGCCTTATTTTAAGGCTTTGTGACCGAAGCATATAAAAATGTACCATATGTATTATGAATTAATAAAAAAAAAAAAAAAATAAATTATTATTATTATTATTATTATTATTATTATTATTATTATTTTATTATTATATATTTTAATTATTATTATTATTAAGGGCCATGCTGGTCAACTAGTCGCGGGTATGGGTGAAGGGGTTGTCACGTCGCTGTCGGTCATTGTCTTCGTCATCGTTCGTGGTGTCACTGTCGACATCGACGTCGAGGGGACGTCAAGAGAGGGGGGCAAGGTCCCCGAAGACGATTGCCAGATTTTTTGTTGGTTTATTGGATTCAGTACGCTTTAACCGTTAGTTCTTAATGCACCACTAAAACCTAGGGGTGTGGAGAGGAGGGGCTTATGCTGGTCAGAACCAGCCACGGGTAAGGGGAGAAAAGGGGGGTTCTCATGTCGCGATCGTCATAGTCTTTATCGTCGTACGAGGTGTCATTGACGTCATCGTCGTCGAGGGGTCGTCAAAGGAAGGGGGCAAGGTCCCCGACGATGATTGCCAGAGCTCGCCTCTAGTTTCGGAGAGTAATATACTCCCCGCTTACTAAAGCTGATGTTTGCGAGGTGGACTTTTTCTCTTAAATCGCCTTTTACGATAAGCAGAGCCATGCTCTAAGCCAATTCTGAGAGGTGAACGGAAAGGTACTCACGTCACGGTCGTCATCGTCTTTGTAATCGTTCGTGTTGTCATGGTCGTCGTCTTAGGAGAGGTCGTCGTCAATTGAAGAGGGAAAAGTCCCAGACGACGAACGCCAGCGCTCGCCACTTGTATCGAGTGGTTATATACGGATTAGCACCTTTTTTCTATTATTATGAAACACATCATTGTCAAACCAATGAAGTAAAGATAACGTGAGAAACTAGGGCGCTTCAAACTGTTAGGTCATATTGCGCTGCCGTGGTATTGAAAGTTAGTGAGATAAGTTAATGTTGTGTTTGATGATTATATTGTAATCTTAGTGTATATAAGAAAATAAAATGATAGTGATGATAGTCATAGTAAAAAAAAGTTATTTATTTGAATGGAAATTAATTTATAAAGCAAAGTATAGGTTGTGAATTAAATGTTGTTAAATAAATCACTTTGAATGAGAAATTTTAAACGTTTGTTACCGTTTCAATATGAATAAAAAGGACGCGTCAACCGTTGATCATAATGCACCACTCTTGCCTAGAGGATATGGGCAGGTGGGGACCATACTGGTCAGAACCCGCCACGGGTATAAGGGGAGGAAGGGGTGTTTCTTACGTCGCGATCGTCATCGTCTTTGTCGTCGTTCGTTGTGTTATTGTCATCGTCGTCGAGGAGGTCGTCAAGGGAAGGGGGTTGTTTCCCCGACGACGATTGCCAGAGCTCGCCTCTAGATTCGGGGAGTAGTATATATCTCTTACTAGCAGATGTTTGCGAAGTGGACTTTTTCTCTTGATTTGTAATTTGGATCTCTTGAATCGCCTTTTACGATTAGCAGAGCCATGCTCTGGGCCAATTTTACCCCGGGCCCAGACGGGAATTTTATCTCAAAGAAAAATATTTCAATCTAAATTTTTATTGTATTCTGGGGTTTATTTAATAACCGGCACATCATTTTACACCACTTCAATATTGATGGGAGGGATGGATACAGGCCTAGAACCCGGATTTGATTGGATATTGCTTTACGTCTCATATTTATGCAACTTGGCTAATCGAGACGAAGGGAGGGACGTAAGGGATGACGCGGGGGAACAAGGGGTGGACAAAGCCTGTGCTGGTCAGAACCAGCCACAGGCGTATGGGGAGGGCAGAGGTTCCCCCACGTCGTGGTCGTCTCCGTCTGTGTCATCATCCGTCCGTGTTGTCATTGTCGTCGCCGTCGGGGAAGTAGTCAAAGGGAAGGGGTTCCCCGACGACGACCCAGAGCTCGCCATTAGTTTCAGGGAGTGAAACTCCCCTATTCACGGGCCAAACCGCGAGAAGGTGTCGAGTTGGAATTTGAAGGCAGGTTGACGACGACGTGAGAAACTAGATCGCTTCAACCGGTTAGATCATATTGGGACGCCCGTTATACTGAAAGCTAATGAAATGAGTGTATTGGGTGTTTGATGATTATATTATTTTCTAAGTTTAAAAAAGGAAAGAAAATTATGGTGGTGATATAAATTTTCAGCAAAAGAAAAATTATTTATTCAAATTGAAATAAATAAATAAATAAAATCTGTTAAATGTGAAAAAAAAATTTAAATTAATTAATTTGGATGAGAAATTTAGATAGTTTAATTATTGCCGTTATCATATAATAGAAAAGTTTGTTATACGATTTGAAAGAGATCATATTGGTTCCACGCGTCTGGTTGACTGGGCGTACCGTTCAGCTCACGTGATATAGGCTTGTCACCGTGAACAGACGTAACCTATTGTAAAAATATTTTCGCCCCCGGTGCAATAAAAACATTGTTCGGGTAACTCGAAAAACAATATACACAGAAAGTCGTTAAAAGTAATCGTTTTAACGCACGCAATTTGTGAAAACACTCGCGCGACGATAAAAAGTAATAAAAATACTCCCACGGATTATTTTGTGGCAATTTTGTTATGTTGAAAAACAAGTTAGCAACTGAAATAAAGTACATGATAAAAATGAGTGTCAGCAAAAACTGTAGAGTTATCACATTCGGTAGATATAACATTCGGTTGATAAAAAATCCACATTTTACTTTACTTTATATGATAACCTCGTCTAGTCTATTTAAATTAAGGGCGCGTTAACCGCTAGGTCATAATGCGCCACTCTAGCCTAGGGGATATAGTAAGGTGCTAATGCTGGTCAGAACCAGCAACGGGTAGAGGGGGGAAAGGGTGTTCTCACGTCGCGGTCGTCATCGACTTTGACATCGTTCGTGTTGTCATAGACATCATCGTCGAGGAGGTCGTCAAGGGAGGGTGGAAGTGTCCCCGACGACATTAATAATGTTTGAAACTTACAACTACCGTTAATAATATTACATTGCATGTTCTAAATTTAAAACAATGGGAGATTCAAAATAATATTGTTGAGAAAATTTAAAGGGAAGATAACCGGATTCATGCCCTGGTTGGGGTCGATTTAACGGATTCGATAAGTTTAAGGGCGCGTCAACCGTTAGGTTAAAATGAACCACTCTAGCCAAGGGTATATGGGGCTTGAGGAAGACCTCATGACGACGACGTGAGAAACTAGGGCGCATCAACCGGTTAGGTCATATTGCGCCGCCTGTGTTTATGACAATTGACTAGATGAGTGAATGGTGTGTTTGATTATTATTTTTATTATTATTATAATTACAATTACAATTATTTATATTACAATTATTATTTTTATTATTATTTTTATTATTATTATTATTATTATTATTATTATTATTATTATGATTATTATTATGATGATGTTTATTATTATTATTAATATTTAAGAGTTTTATAAGTGTATAAGTAACAAAAGAAATAATGATGACGAAAGTAATAGCAAAACAAAAGTTATGTATAAGAATAAAATTAAAGTAATTAAAGAAATGTGTATGAAGTTAATTAAAGTTTGTTTAATAGATAACTTTGGAAGAGAAATTTGGAAAGTTTGTCGCCGTTATCATATGATAGAAGTTCTTCATATGATTGGGAGAGATCAAATTGCATGCGCAAGGCATCATATTTGGTACATTCTGCTAGCATATGATGTACGGTTAAAGGTACATCACATGTGTCCCCATATTGGAATAACCTTTTCTCCGTTAAGAATATCTTTTAGGCGTGTTGCCCTATACGAGTCTAGACAATACCACCTCTTCTCTACGTGAGAGTCGGACGTAGGTGGACGAATTTTGTTAGTCAATTGGGCTCACACTTCGCAATTTGTTATTTTCAACAATCCAAGATGCTTATCGCAATCCAACAATTTTTTGCTGATCCATCTTGACATCTGGAAGGAACTAGATTGAAATCACGTCGCGACGCTGGGAAGCTTCCTTAGCAGCCCTATCAGCGTGTTCGTTTCCTCTATGCCCACGTGTCCAGGTATCCAGCAAACTCTATTATAAACCCTTGGGTTAGTTTTCTAAATAGAATTGGATGTCTTGTACCAAAATGATGACTTAACGTGAGTTCTATAGCTTGAAGTGAACAAAACTATCTGAACAAAAAGGTATTCTCCACAACGACAACGTAGAAGTATTTAAAGCTTCACGATGCAAATCTCTGCAGTAAAACTGACACCGTCGCTTAGCAGAAACGTTCAGTTATAGGTGGAGCAATAAAAAGCACTTCCAACCTTGTTATCAATTTTGGGGCATCTGTGAAATACCAAGTAAACCTTTGATGTTCATGGCAAATCTCTCTAAAGTTAATTTGAATACACTATCGCAAGTTTTTATCAAACGACAAAGGTCAAATATAATAATCGGCTCTGGTGTAACATGGCGGGTTATTGCTAATACAAAATTAAAAACTTTTGGCAGATGAAATTCTATAAGATTAAACAAAAGTTTACATCTTATCCCGTTGGAAGAGATCCCTTTGGGGTTTTTGTTATAAAAGTGTCTGACATATGTCGTGTTAAAAACATTCCGATTTGCTGGATGGTTAGGCATAGCTTTAATTTTCATTACATACGTACCCATCAAGAGGTTTCTCCGTTCTGCCAAGGAGGACACACCTGACTCGGCATACAAGCTGACTACCGGGCTTGTTCGAAATGCACCAAGAGCAATACGAAGACCAATGGTGGACAGTGTCTAGAAGTTCTAGGGTTGTGCTACTTGCTGAAGAGTAAACGAAACATCCATAGTCCATCTTGGAGCAAACTAGAGATCCGTAGATTCTCAACATGCAAGTCCTATCTGCACCCCACGATGTATTACTGAGAACTTTCAATAAGTTGATTTTCAACATGCATTTTTTGCGTAACTCAACAACGTGGTCTTTCCAATTTAGCTTTTTGTCAAACACCATGCCGAGAAGACGGACATTTGTTTTGAATAGAAGTTCTACATTGTTAAACGATAGTTGTGGGTCATTTTGGACTCCTTGAAGACGGCAAAAGTGAATGCACTGAGTTTTTTCGGGAGAGAATCGTGTCCCCCGCTTTCGAGCCCATTCACTTATATTGTTCAATCCCATTTGCACGTGTCTTTGAGCTGTTAATAAATTTATTGATCTGAAGAAGATTCCCAGGTCATCTACAAATAGGCACGACATTAGGCTCTTTGGAATACAATCCACAACACTGTTTATGCCAATAGCAAATAGTGACACCGACAAGACTGAGCCTTGTGGTTCACCTGTTTCCAGTGAGAACGAGTCGAACATACATTGTTAACACGCACTTTGAAAGTTCTATCTTTTAAAAAAATTCTAAAAATTTTGGCATGTGTCCTCGAAAACCCCACTCGGAATCTGTTGAAGAATGTTATATCTCCATGTTGTGTCGTAGGCTTTTTCAATGTCAAAAAGCACGCCAAAAACATGCTGTTTTTGCAACAAACCCTTCTTGAATAAAGGTCTCTAGACGAACCAAGTGGTCGATGGTGCAGCGACGTTGACGAAATCCACATTGGACGTTCGCCAGTAACCGCGTGTCTCCAGCATCCACATTAGTCGTTTTTTGATATCTTTTCGAACAATTTGCAAAAGCAACTTGTCAGAGAAATAGGGCGATATGAAGTCGGCATCGACTTGTCTTTTGTGGGTTTAAGGAGTGGAATTAAGATGGCACTACGCCAATCATCTGGAAATATGTCAGACAACCATAATATATTAAAAAATAAAATAATAACTTCCAATGCGGGATCAGTCAGGTGCACAAACATGTCGTTGTGCATTTTAACTTCTCCCACAGATGTGCGACGTAATGAGCTTAACGCCATACGAAGTTCCCACAAAGAGAACGCTTTGTTGTATGGCTCATCGTTTTCAGATAAGAAATTAAGTTTTCGAGCTTCTGTCAACTGCTTGTGTGCTAGAAAGTCTACATCATATCAAGCATTGCTGCTTACCGATGCAAAATGTGAACCCAGTACTGAAGCCACATCTGCTGGAGTAGTAATTAATTGCCCGCCATCCTTCATAGCGGGTATGGTGTTTTTACCTGACGTCCACTAATTGATTTAATCCTTTTCCACACCATCGTGGAAGAGGTGCTGTAATTTATAGAAGATACATACTCTTGCCATGACTGCCTCTTACTATGTTTGATAATTCGTCTCGTTTTCACTCTCTCGTGCTTGAAATTGATTAAATTTTCAAATGTAGGAAATGTATTTAATTTTTTAAAAGCTGCTTTCTTTGCCTTGATGGCCAAAGAGCAATCTTTGTTCCACCAGGGGACGACACGACGGCGTGGTTCACCACTAGTCAGTGGTATACTGGCATATGCTGCATCGAGCAAGCATTTACTAACATTATTGACAAGCACGTTGGGGTCACGAGAACTAGTAAAGTCCACCTTGAGCAAAGAGACTGCACTAAGTTCCTGGAACTTTCCCCAATCGGCTTGCGCAAGTCTCCATCCCTGACCTGGATTGTGTGGCCTATTGTAGTTTAATACATTCACTTGAATTGGAAAATGATCACTTCCATGTAAATCATCAAGCACATTTAGCTCGAGATCAAGCGATAGCAATGGTGTACACATGACTAAATCTATGGCCGAAAAAGTGCCAGAATGTGACGTGAAATGTGTCATCTGGCCCGTGTTCAACAATGAAACATCATTGTGTTGTAGAAAATCTGCTACAACACAACCCCGTTGATCAGAAACTGCTGATCCCCAGTCAGTATGGTGAGCGTTAAAATCACCACCCAAGATTACGGGTCCATGTAGTTGATCCGACAATGCCTCCAGATTGCGTCTGCTAATGATTAATGGTGGTGGAATGTAAATACAGCAAAAATGGTTACATTTGGAATGTAAGCTGTAACGGCGACGGCCTGAAGGCGAGTTGTCAATGGAATTTGAGTGGCATACACAGAGTCATGCACCAGAATGGCAACACCTCCCTGTGCACGTTCACCTCCTGTATAATCCTTACGGTAGATTGTATAACCCTTAACCGTAGGGTTATCAGTTGGTTTGAAAAAAGTTTCTTGTAATAATAAGATCAAGGGTTGTGTGTTTTGTAAGAGTAGCTGTAGCTCTTCTAGATTTGCATAGAATCCTCTACAATTCCACGTTATTAGTGTAGCCATTTAAGTTTATAGATGTTGTATGTATCTTAAATACAGCTGTTATTTTTTAAATTTCACTTTATGGGTTTTTAAAATATCAAAAGGATTCTCATCCATTAACCGATCCTCCAACATGTCATCAGTAAGTGACGACGTGAATGGGCTGTTTTTTTGGTTGGGGAAACTTAATAATTCTTTTAAAATTTGAACCCACTAAATCCTCAACAGGTTTCTGGTTTTTAACTGTGCTGGTGATTTAGGTAAATTTGCTGCAACTTGAACATCAACATTGCTGTTGACGTCTTGCTGGCGAATAAATTTACCTAATTTTTTACTCGGAATTTGAGATCGAGTCAGGGAAAGTAACTCTTGTAAGAGTTTTCCCTGCTCCTGTTGTTGCTTTGCTTGATCTTTTAATTGATCTTGTAGTGATTTCTGTATCACAAACAAAATTTGAATCGTTTCCATTAGCTTTGCGTTCTCTTGAACCATGGTGATGTCTTCAACATGGCTGGTAGCCGCATCAGCTTCAACATGGCTGGTAGCCGCATCAGCTTGGGGATTTATATGTATGGGTTTTGAGATGTTGTCTATAGGATTTGTTGTCATTATGCCTCTACTACTTGATGCTACCGCTTGCGCAAAAAGATACTGGAAGATTAGATGGTGTGGTAATTTGTCTATACCTTTTCCTTGCCTCATGAACATTTAGTTTGTCAACCGCCATTATCTCACATATCTTCTTCTCTTCCGTCCATCTAGGACAATCACGGGAAGAAGAAGCATGAGGACCACTACAATTGACACACTTGTTTGGATGTTCACACTGCACTTCACCATGAGATTTGTAACCGCAATTTCTGCAAATAGGTTCTGATTTCCAAACATTCTTGGTGTGTCCAAATCTTTGACAGGTGAAGCATCTCATGGGGATTGGTATATAGGTTCTAACATCTTAAATGTGGTAACCCACTAACACTTTTTCAGGGAAATCCTTTGTGTTGAAGGTGAGGATTGTTGTGCCAGATGGAAATTCTTCTCCATCAACACGGGTCATGATTCTATACAAATCAGTGACGCCTTGTTTGGAGAGTTCATCTTTAATTTCATCATTTGTGACATACTTCAGATCAGAACAACTAATAATTCCTTTTGAATTATTCAATTGTTCATGCGGCTTAACTTCAATGTCGATAGGTAGTCAAATTTTGTGGTTTTCAATAAAAGTTCAGACTGCTTATCATTAGCTGTCTCAACCAGAAGCAAACCATTTCGCAGTTTCCGTACTGATTTTACGGTACCTGCTACACCTTGATTGCTTTTGCAATCGCAACTGATGATATTTAAAAAATGTTGTGTTCTCTTTTAATGATTTAATTGTCAAAATTCTAGGTAATTTTGTACTAGGTTGGTAGTTTTTAACCATAGTTTCAAGGTAATTGCTGGTTCAAATAAAGACCTAGGTCTTTTCTTTGATGGTAATGGTTTATTTTGGGGATGGGAAATTGGGGTGATTGGGTGATTAAGATTTCCATAGTAGAAAAGGGGACAACCTACAAAATTTTTCGGAAAAGACTCAAGTAGCCCACTTGGTTCTACCACATAGGGCCTTGTAAACATTAAGATTTCTTTTTTTCATCAGGATGGTATGCAGGAAAGAGCCAATTTTATGTCCGGACCAAAGACATAGACGCAATAGATCTTTTACCAGTGTGGTCGGCTCCCGACCCTTCTCTTCCCATAGCTCTCCACATTGGTACATACAACCTACGCAATCTATGTCCGGGCTGCCCAATGTGCAACATAATGGTGACAAAATGTTGCACTAGCCGATTGACCCAGGTGGGCTAGTTCTGAATCTCCCTTCTATGATGAAGCAGGTGGCCAAAAATGCGTGTTGGTCCATGTTTCTCGCAAGAAACATTTTCCTCAACAACCAGGATCCCCTTTTCCACCGGCACGGGTCGCACCGCACGGCAAACACGGCGGTAGACGTTTAGAACACAAAGGGGGCCAGCATTGATGGTGAAGAGTAGAAAAGTGAAAAAGTAATAAATAGATATGATTGTAGAGTAAATGTGAGTGTGGGAAAGTGAAAATATATGCATGAGAGCCCCCTTTGCGATCTCCAGTCACCTCAAGATCTTATTTGAGGGGTCCACACCGACTGCCTCTTTGTCGCCTTTTACGATGAGCCGAGGAGGAATGCTCTGGGCCTATTCTACCCCGGGCCCAGACGGGGATGCTTTTGAGAACCAGCCATGGTAAGGGGGAGGAAAAGGAAGGTTCTAACGTCGCGGTCGTCATCGTCTTTGTCATCGTTCGTGGTGTCATTGTCGTCCTCGTCGTCGAGGGTTCGTCAAGGCAAGATTTGGTTTATTTGGATTAAGGACGCGTCAACAGAGGCAAGGTCCCCGACGACGAATGCCAGAGCTCGCCTCTAGTTTCGGGGATTAAAATACTACCCTTCATACTAGCTGATGTTTGCGAGGTGGACTTTTTCTCTTGAATCGTCTGTTACGATTAGCAGAGCCATGCTCTGGGACAAATTCTACCGAAATATTTGCTTTTTTTTAATAGCCCGTCAAAATAAATTTAAAGCAATAATTTTTTTATCAATAAAAAGGAATTATTTAGTTTATTTGTATGGATCGCTTCAACCACCGTAAGGTCATATTGCGCCACTCTAACATCGATGATGTGGGGAAGAAAGTCCCATGCTGATCAGAACCTGACGGTGGTCGTCGACGACATGTGAATCTAGGGGTTTAAATCCGGTTGGGTCATATTGCGCCGCCTGTGATATTGAAAGTTAATGAAATGAGTGTATGGTGTTTGATGATTATATTGTTTACTAAGTGTATTGATTAGAAAATAAAAGAATAGTGAGTTTGTTGTCATGTTTTATTGTGCTGGTGTGACAATATTCTTTGATTTGACAACCGTTAAATGTAATATATAAGCTCACATGTTTTAATCGCAGCGCATAACCAATCTTGACCGAGCATAGAAAAATGTAAAAAATTTATTTTCACTGATTCGACTTTCAAACAAGATGTTGTATTTAGAAATGTTTTGAAATATTTTCTGTTTTTAATATTCACAACAATTACACACTTTTTTGACAAACGTCCGTAAAAAATGCCAAAGTTGGGTTGAGATTGACAATCTTGGAAATTTGTGATATGTTGTGACATTTCCCGAAAGTAAATATTGTAAATATTATAATTTTACAACTTATTCATTTTCAAGTATCCTAGGTGAGAGAACGAAAGCTCTTTCTAATCAGAAGCTTCCGAGCATTGGGACTCAAACATCCCTATACGGGCTAATTGAGCTGTATTCCTATATCCATTTTAATGCTATACCACAGTAATTGTGGAGCTGGGAATCCCTTAAGTCAAGAGAGAGATTATTAACAACCTCGTAACTAACATTGACATTTAGCGTTATACTATGTATAAAACTTAAGCACATTCGTAAAACATCATTATAAAACAAAGGAAGGAAAATATTTATTTTTCACTCGGAACCGCTATGATTATTTACACTCAAACTTGTATTTAATACGGTTTCGAGCCAATAAATTGAGGAATGTTGAAATTTCAACATTCTTTCATAATGAAAGAGGGAGCAATTTTGCTTCCAATCCTGCTGTTTTTAAAGGATTCTTGTGTACTTTATCTCTTTGAAAAAAGAATAAATTTTGTAGCAATATTTCGTTTCTTATAGTATATGAGGCTAAACTTTGCATGCTTTAATTTTTAAGGAAAATTTAAACATTTATTTTCGGGCAATTTCCAAAGAGTCAATATTAGTTATAGCGTGGCAAAGTGCTCAGTCTGATGAAGACCCAATACTCGTGAGAAACTAGGGTGATTTTACCGTTTATGTCATATTGCGCCATCTGTGATATTGTAAGTTATTGAAAAATTATATTTATGGTGTGTTTGAATTGCCACAATTCACACGTGTAGATAAAGTACGGATACATTTCAACACTGGTATATGTAAGTATATGTATCCGAATTTAATTTTGACTGAAGGTCAGATAAGAAATTATTGATGATTTGATGACCTGAGTACCTACAAGAAGACCGTTGAAGAAGTTTGTACTTCTTAAATACATCCAACTCTTATGGCATTTTGTTATAATCATTCTTATTCATAATCATGATTATTAATTTTGACTGTTGCATTCCGTGTTGACTTTTGTACAATACCGTTTACAAATCTTATTTATTTGTGAACTTCGCAGTGTGTAGATTGTAAACATAAGTTGTAGGCCATGTTTAAAAAAACTTCCAGAATAAATCGACCCTTGATATTTTTAAACCCGTATTTATTGAATATAAAACGAAAACGTTTTATTAGAAAGGTCAACTCTAAAAACTCTACCAATGTTCGTTCTAGAGTCGTTTAGCCTGTTAGTATATAAACCGTGGGGGCGGTAAGCTTACGGTCAGGAATCACGCAAGCCGATTAGAAATACACCCCTGTTATAACGCTGGCCGACTCTCACTGCGCTACGTGCAACATCGTGGCGAGGCGACGAAAACGGAGCTAGAGTAGGCATGACTGGTTTAAACATGAAATGAGATTTTATTTTTTCTGGGACGCCTTATATAAAGTTGTAGGCCTATAACATGTAAGGCATTCAACATTACGTATTATATTTTTTTAAATGAATAGCATTTTCGTAGGCACTATTCTGAAACAATATTGTAGATAAATATAGGAAAAAAGGAATTATATTTTTTATCAAGTTTATATAGTTGTCAAAAAGTTCAAAAAAATTAAAACAAATTAGAACTTAATTATTTATGAATAATAACTCGATCTTTAGTGCCTACTATGTGCATCGTCAAGCTGTATGCATACCATTACACTTATTCCTGCAGGGATGGAATACGGCCATATAGTTATAAATAAAAAATAATAATAAATAAATTTTATTTAGAGTCTACCCACTCAGTTATATAACTGATTTTCAGTGGGGGACTTTAAATCAAAGCGACCAAGCCAACCCTGCAGGCCCCGACGCAATCGACGAGTGAGCGATAACCAACCAAATATCGATATTTTTAATAGGAAATATAGCAATCAGTTCATCACGACTACGTGAGAAACTAGGGCGCTTGAACCGGTTATGTAATATTGCGCGGCTGGTGATAATGACATAATGGTGTGTTTAATGATTATATTGTTATAAGTTTATAAAAGAAAAGTAAAATGACATGCAATGTATATAGCAAATAAAACATTATTTATTTGAATAAAAAATGAAAAGGGTTTTGATGTGAATTACGAAGTTTTGTCTCCGTTAGTTATCATATGATAGAAGTTCTTCATAAGGAAAGATCAAATTGCTTGCGCAAAGCATCATATTTGGTCTATTCTGCTAGCTTACATTATGATGTACGGTTTAAGGTACATTACATTAATTGTCACATCTGGGAATAACCTTTTCTCGGGTTAAGAGATATATGTGAGTCAGATGTGTGTGGTTATAGGCTAATTTGCTAACCACGACGACGTGAGAAACTAGGGCGCTTAAAATAGTTAGGATATATTGCGCTGCCTGTGACATTTACAAGTTATTGAAATGAGTTCAAGGTTTTTTGACGATTATATTGTTTTCCAAGTGTATACATAAGAAACAAAATTATGGTGATGTTTAATAGCAAAACAACATATTATGCATGAAATCTAAACTCATTTTGGTTATTTGAAATAAGGACGCGTCAACCGTTAGTCAAATGCACCACTCAAGCCAAGCGGAGTGGGAGTGAGGAGGACTCATGCTGGTCAAACTAGCTACGTTAAGGGAGGAAGGGTTTCTCACGTCGCGGTCGTCATCGTCTTTGTCATCGTTCGTTGTGTCATTGTCATCGTCGCCGGGGGGTCGTCAAGGAATAAACCAAGAAAACGAAATGAAAATGAACATGAACTTCGATATCATCAAAACTTTGCGACTTAAAGAACATTTTGTAATTTTCAAATTATTTTAACGTAAATGTGATTCAAGTCAGTCGTCACTTAGCATCGCATTAAATGTGATCCCATTAAAAGTTTGTTTAGATTCGTTTACTGAATATTTTCAAGTTAAGTTTCTCTAATAGAATCACTCGTTACGCGGTTTCCACGGCTCAGGCTCTTTTCAGAAGAGGGAAATGTAAATTACAAAACGTTGACGTAGACTTTGTAAGCTACGCGCTGTTAGAAGCAACTTTAATGTTTTAATTGTATTCAATTCTCGAAGTAAGGCAACAAGATTAAGAAAATTTTACGACAAAATGAGAAACTAGGGCGTTTCAGACGGAAAGATCATATTGTGCCGCTTGAGAAATTTTAAGATTGTAAATTGAATGTGTTGTTTGTTTTTTTATTACTCTAATGCTACAAGTTTATACAATATAATTACAAAGTATGGTTTGCACAGTCATGGGTTTGATTTTTTAAAAGAACCAGTTCAATTCCGTCCATTTTCAATTTTAGTTTAATTAGATTAAGGTAGCGCCAACCGTTAGGTCATTATGCGCAACTCTAGCCTAAAAAATGTGGGGCTGACAGACCCGTGATGGACAGACTTAGCCACAATCAAGAGGAGGTAATGTGGAAAAGTTACATTTCAACTGAAATACAACGACGACGTGAGAAACTAGGGCGCTTCAACCGGTTAGGTCATATTGCGCCGCCTGTGATATTAGTTAATTTAATACGTGTTTGATAAAATTGATAAAATTACAATGATGATAGTTATAGCAAAATAAATATTATTTAAGTACAATACCCCCCTTACAAACAAGCTGACATTTTAACATCTACTTAAAAAGTTCGTTCTTCTATGAAAAATGTTTTGTATGTATGAATAGAATATCATTTTATGTTAACACGTATCACAATAAACACAATAGTTGAGTACAATTTGAGTGATGCGGGAAACATAATTCCGAGAAGATAGCTTTGGCAAATTTACTCTCCCAAACGTTGTACATGACGACGTGAGAAACTAGGGCGCTTTAACCGGTAAGGTCATATTGCGCCGCCTGTGAATGAAAGTAAATTAGAAGAGTTAATGCAGGTATGTTTGATGATTAGATTTTTTTCTAAGTGTATAAATAACAAAATAATAAGCAAGAATGAACGTAACCATAATATTCAACCTCAAGTCCGGGTAGGTAGTCGTTTCCACTCAGAATGGGGAATTAGCGGACACCGAGCACAATTGTTTGTGTTTTAGTTACAATATGAGACTTTTTGACACATTCAAATATTATATAAAACAAACCAGTAGCACAGGTACATTCATTAAGTTTGAGGGCGCGTCACTCGTTAGGTCATAATGCGCCACTCTAGCCTAGGGGATGTGGTGAGGAGGGGCCCATGCTGGTCAGAACCAGCCACGGGAACGGGGAGGAAAGAGTGTTCTCACGTCGCGGTCGTCATAGTTCTTGTCATCGTCGCCGAAGAGGTCGTCAAGGGAAAGGGGAGGTGTCCTTGACGACGATTGCCCGAGCTCGCCTTTATAGATTCGGGGAGTAATATACTCCCCTCTTTCTAGCTGATTTTTGCGAGGTGGACTTTTTCTCTTTACTCGCCTTGTACGATAAGCAGAGCCATCTGCTCTGGGCCAATTCTAGCCCGGGCCCAAACGGATTAAATACTTTCAAATATATTTGTTAACAATTCGGAGAATGATAATTATTTTACCACTGCACAAAACGAGATTGAAATCCATGTAGTTACTTAACGTACGCGGCGCTCGAATATCGATATTTCATTGTATACACCCTTACCTTTCTTACCACGTATACTTTTGCTATATTTCGTCGGTCCGTGTAAAATGTTCCAGATGGTAACATTTCCCCTTAGTCCAACTTGCTTATTATCTTGCGATCAATAATCCTGGGATATGTTTTGCATGATAGCTTGTAGGTCGTTGGCATGGATTACGGTACGCCGTGGCTACATTGATGTAGCTCCAGGGGGATGGGATTCCGTCGTTCCCATTACTAGGACGAAGTGATGGAATATCTGTTACATTTGGATGTTCAACATAACCGTAGCTTAAGGCTGTTTTCGATAATTAAGTTTTGAATGTGGTAAGAGTTTCATGGATGCCAAAGCGTTAAAAAGACGTGAGATACTTCAAACGGATAGGTCACATTGCGCCGATTGCGATATTGTAAGATAATAAATTGACTTTGTTGTTTATTTGAATTTCATATTGTTTTTTACGTTACGACGACGACGTGATAAGCTAGGACGTTTCAACCGGTTAGAGATATTGTGATATTGAAAGTTAATGAAATTAGTTTATGGTGTGTTTGATAATTATCTTTGTTTTAAAAGTTAATAAAAGAAGAGAAAAATATGATTGTGATAGATAGAAAATGAAAAAGATTTCAGTGATAACGAAAGGAAAATCAAATTGCTCAAATAATCTGATTGCTCCACGATTGAGGAAAGGATAAAGTTTAGCGTTTTTTGTTTGTTTATTTAAATTAAGGACGAGTTAACCGTTAGGTCATAATGCACCACTCTAGCCTAAGGGATATGGGGAGGAGGGGGCCCCTGCTGGTCAGAACCAGCCACTAGTATAAGGGGAGGATGTTGGGTTTCTCACGTCGCGGTCTTCATCGTCTTTGTCAAATTTCGTTGTGTTATTGTCATCGTCGTCGGTGAGGTCATCAAGGGAATGGGGAGGTGTCTCCAACGACGATAGCCCGAGCTCGCCTCTAGTTTCGGGGAGTAATATACTCCCCTCTTACTGGCTGATGTTTGCGAAGTGGACTTTTTCTCTTGAATCGCCTTTTACGATTAGCAGAGCCATGCTCTGGGCCAATTCTACCCGGGCCCAGACGGGGGTGACATTATCATAGAGTATAGTATAGTGCCTTGTGAAAGAAAAAGTAAAAGAAAAGAAAAGAAAAGAAAAAAAAAAAATCATCGAAATCAATCTTATAATATAGACCTTATTTCAAACTGTAATTATAGAAATTTGACAATTAATATCCTATCCCATTTTTAAACTCGGAAGGAATGTTCGCACCCCAACCAAAATCGACGACGAATGCCAGAGCTCGCCTCTAGATTCGGGGTGTAGTCTACTCCTTTTCTTACTAGCTGATGTTTGCAAGATGGGCTATTTCTCCTTCCTCGCCTTGTACTATAAGCAGAGCCATGCTCTGGGCCAAATTCTATCCCGGGCTCAGACATGAATACGTATTACGTAAATGATGTGCATTATATGTGAGTCTTTATTTTTATTATAAATGGGGTGTGTTACAATAAAACTTGAGAAACACGTACAGTACAGTACCCCTACATTACATATATATTATTTCTTATTTTACATTTCTAAAAATAAAGAGCAGTATGTTACCATATAATGGGTTCATCTGTAGGATTTTATACCAGCAGATTCTCTTCCAGGCTATTATTTTCCGCACGCAGTGCTTAACTTCTTAATGAAAATATAATGTGGACGTGGTATGCGGCTATGTCCATAATGGGTAGGTTTGTGTGTTGTGTTCTTACTACAGTCTGTATTAAATTACGCCAGAAAGGGTAAAATAAAACAAAAACCATACACAAACGAATTATCTCGCTGATGATGGCGGAATATTAATTGTATTTCCTTCAACTTGCCAAGAATAATGAGTTGGGGATGGTGTGCCAATGTTCTGTGGCTCCGGTGATGCTACAAGGGCAGAGATAAAACCCCCCTTTTGAAAAAAAAGTGGTAAATGAGAAATAAAATAACTCAATTACCATCTTACTAAAGAGGAGTTTTAGTTAGATACAAAGTTGATTATTTGAGTTTAAACGCACAGATTTTCACCAAATGACCTTGTAAGAGGACAACTTAGATTCAAACGGATTTTTGTAGAAAAAGTGTGATGCTTTAAACGACGATTTACAAATGACATGATGAGAAAACTTTAGATTAAAAACAGGTTTGATAAAATGTTGGTGCGATGCCTTAAACGCACAGATTTCACCAAATTACTTGAAATAGAAAACTTTTTAGATCAAAAACAGGATTTTAATAGTTACCTAATATAAAAGTTGTGTGATGTTCAAATAAACGCAATTTCACCAAAATTACTTTGAAATAGGAAACTTTGATTAAAAAACAGATTTCATAGATAAAAAGTTGGTGGGGCTTTAAAAAAGCTAGATTTTCACCAAATTACCTTAAATAAAAACTTTTGGATAAAAACGGGTTTTAGAGTAAAAATTGGGCATTGAATGCTTTAAACGCAAATTTTCACCAAAAGACCTTGAAGAAGAAAATTTTTCCGGGGGAAGCCCCCCGGACCCCCATTAGCTTTCGGGAATCTATGAAAAAATTATAAACCCCCCCTTTATAAATTCCGGATACGCCACTGAAAGATTGGTAAAGCAGGTTGCCCCAAATTGTTCTGATAGGCATCCGGAACAAAAAACCTACATAGGGGCCCAGAGAAATTCAAAAATTTATACCCCTTTTGGTCTTTTAAAGATTAAGGTCGTCTGAACCTACGACACCACGTGAGAAACTTGGCGCTTCAAAAGGTAAAGGGCATATTGCCCGCCTTTAATGAAGTTGATGAGATGAGTTAATGCAGGTAGTTTTGAGATTGATATTTTTAAATGTATAAAAATAAAATAAATTGATGGGGAAATAATAGAAAAAAAGTTATTTGTAAGAAAATAAATTTAAAAAAAATAAATTTGTAAATGTGAAAAAAATTTTTTTTAAAAATTACTAGATGAGAAATTTTGTTTTTTTATTTGGATTTAAAGGGCGCTCACCTGGGCTAAGGGACCACTCTAGCCTAAGGGGGGGGGGGGGGGGGGGCCCCTGCGGGTCAAAACCCGCCACGGGGAAGGGGGGGAAGGGGGTTTTTTCAGTCGTGGTCGTCATCGTCTTTTCTTCGTTCGTTGTGTCATTGTCATCGTCGCGGGGGTCGTCAGGGAAGGGGCAAGGGCCCCGCGCGATTTCAGAGCTCGCCTCTAGTTTCGGGATTAAAATCTCCGCTCTTTCTACTGATGTTTTTTGAGGTGGACTTTTTCCCCTTGAATCGCCTTTTACGATTAGGACCATGCTCTGGGCTATTTTACCCCGGGCCCCAAGAGAAAATTTTGAAAGTTTTTTCCCTTATCATTGATAATGAATTATTTAAAAAAAAATTTATTGTTTGTTGGGAGTTTTTTTTTTTTATTTGATTAAAGGCGCGTCAACCGTTAGGCAAATGCACCCCTTAAAATAGGGGGGGGGGGAGGGGGGGGGGGCTCATCGGTCAGAACCAGCCACGGGTAAAGGGGGGAAAGGGGGTTTCGTGTCATCGTTCTGGTGTCATTGTCGTGCGGGAAAGGTTTTTAAGGAAAGGGATAGTATACTGACGACAAATTTCCCGGAGCTCGCTCTGTTTCACGACGACGTGAGAAAAATGGGGGCTTCAACCCTTTAGGTATATTGCCCGCCTTTAATGAAAGAAATTAGAAGATGAAACGGTATGTTTGAGGA